>CM042016.1:31444607-31487107 GCA_023525715.1 Cichorium intybus | reverse complement strand
AAGCTATATGTTTAACATTGGCTCTTTTTTTTTAAAAAAAAATTTTGAGAAAAAAAATCAATTTGGATAGAGTATTAACAAAAGAATCTTGTTTTTCATTTATCATAAAAAAATAATGACCATGAATTTTGTCGTACAACTACTAAGGCAATTTTTAAGACCATTATGTTTGGATTCTCAGTTTCTAAATCTTTCTCAAATTCATCTTATCAATGACACCGTGAAATTCCAAATATTGGTCCATTTGAGAAGTTTATTTTGGAATTTGAAAGATGTCATTTCGTAATGGCTTCAAACCATAAAAGTTCAACTGATCAACTAAATTTTTGAAGTAGAAATATTTTGACATATTTCATAGTTCTTGAATTTCTGGCAATGCATATTTTTCTCATTTGGTTTTAATAGTTTGCCACAAGCGAGTTTAAAACCATTCAGAATGTGTAACTAATGATGCATTATAAGGTTTTTGTGCTATTGAATAACTTTACAATTAGTGTATTTTTGTAAACCAGTTCACCCTGGGTCGGGCCTGAATCATACCAGGTCAATAGCCTCTCAACATTATTTAAAAAAAAAAAAAGTCGTTTTGATACAAAAAGTTATTTTCCAATGTTCTTCGTTACAAAATAAATGATCTTTTTGCGAAATGAAATTGGTTATTTTGCTAAATACACCATCCAAATATAGTCATTTTTGTAATTTGCCCTGAACTTGGTTAGTAAAAATATTTGAAATTTCACTTTAAAATCATACGACTCATTTTCGTCCTCCAAAAAAGTAGTCCTGACTCGATTCATAAATTCGTTTATTATCTATACACTCGTCTTCTAATTCTGCTATTTATAAAAGTGTTTAAGATACAGATTAAGGGCAAAACTCATTGATAATATTTTATTAGGTAATCGTTTTACGTTAAATAAATCGTTACAGAAACAACCATTTAAAAAAATTAGAATTAAAAGTAATCACAACAACCGAATTGAATTGACAAATACCACAAAAATTTACCAATTTATTGTTACGAAGTGCTGTGTGATAATTCGATAACTCGGTTATCTAAAAGATCGTGTCAACAAAGAAAGGAAGTTATTTGTATACAACAATTTATGCTTTAGAGGATTGTACATTTAATACAATTCCTATAAAGCATAAATTGTTGTGTATGAATAAAAATTGTTGTGTACAAATCACCCCCTTTCCTTAAACCATAAACTTCTAATTAATTAAAATGCCTAATGACATTAAAATGATCTCGTTAATTCAATCAAATAATTATCTAATTATAATTCTTAACCCTTTAAATTTAATACTCACTTTAAAAAAAAAAACAAAAAATCCCGTCACCCCTTAAGCATCAAAATCATACAACTACCAAAGATTAAAAGAAGAAAAAAAAAAAGAAAGAAAGTTGACATGGAGTACAAATATTGAATCATGTTTGAAATGTGTCATCATCTTCTTCACATCACATTACACATTTTACTTGAAATTTTCATCCAAATTTAAGCAACAAATCACAGAATATTAAATGTTGGAAGCACTAAGTGCCATTACCTTGCATTGTTCATTCATAGCCAACAATTGAGCCTCTTTTTTATCAAGTAAAGCACTCAACTTCATATTTTCATCCATAAGTTTTTGCACTTCAGCCTCTTTCTGCATCTTTTCACTCTCAAGTTGTGTTGTTTTCACAACCAACCTGTTCAAATATATAAATTATTTAAATAATAAATATTGGAGTTATTCAAATAAAAAAATAGGCTATATTATTTTTATCGTCAATGTGGTTTATCCAAAGTTATAGATATCGTCCATGAAAGTAATTTTTCACTCAGACCGTCCCTATGGTTTGGTTTTGGTTCCTGACCGGTGCAAAATGACTATTTTACCCTTACCAAACAAATTATATATAAATAATAAGAAGTTCAAAAAAATATCTGATAAGGGTAAAATAGTCATTTTGCATCGATCAAGACCAAAACCAAACCATAGGGACGATCTGATTAAAAAACTACTTTCTACCAAAACAAACAATATATAAATAACAAAAATGTTTTAAAAATTATCTGACAAGGGTAAAATTGTCATTTCGCATCCATCAGGACCAAAACCAAAATAAAGGGACGGTCCAAGTAAAAAAACTACTTTCTAACAAAACAAATAATACATAAATAATAAAATTAAGTAAAATATCAGACACCGGTAATATAGTTTAAAATATATGACAAGGGTAAAATAGTCATTTTTCCACCGATCAGGAACAAAACAAAACCATACCAAGTTTAAAAACTACTTCCAACCAAAAATATATATCAACAATAAAAAAGTTAAAAATATCCGATAAGGGTAAAATAGTCAATTTTCATCCACCTATACGAAAAGCAAAAAAAACCAAACCACAAGGACAGTCTTAAGTGAGAAATTACTTTCAGGGACAGCAACCATAATTTTGATAAACCACAAAGAGGAACAATGAAAGTAATTTAACCTTAAAAAATATATAAAAAACTAACCTTTCAAAAAGCCTTTCGATAGTTTGAAACTGCTTTTCTGAAGAAACAAGTGTTTCCCTAACACTTATAAGACTACTAACATAAGATTTCAAAGATTCAAAATCTTGTTTCACACGTGTCAATTCCTGTTCATTTTCAGCTGCCCTTTGTCTCTGTCTTGAAGTTTCTTCAACTAAATCTTCAACCCTTTGTCTCATTTCATTCAAAATACAATTTGTCCCCATTGCAAATCGATCCATTTCATCTAATTTTTCAGACATTGTTTCAATCTGAATAGCCTTTTTCTTAATCTCTTCTTGACCTAAACTCACTTTCTTTTTAGCATTACTACTTTCAGATTCTGCCAGAATTACCCTTTTGACTAAAGACTCCATTACATCTGTGACTGTTTGGACACTGTTTAGAATTTCACCCATGTAGGACCCGTCTTGTTCGTCTACTATCCATTTTTCAACCTCGTGGTGGTCAAAGTTTGACCATGGGGTGGTGGAGGAGGTGAGGGGTAAATGTGGAATTGTGATTATTCTTGCTTTTGATTCGAGGTATGTGAGTAATGTTGTCATTGTTTTTACTCTTCGCCATAGAAGTTGTGATTCTTTTTTGGCATGTTCATCGGATTCTTGCATACATGAAGTGAACTCACCGAGTTTTGCTTGTAATGTGTGTACATTTTCCCGAGATTGCCCTTGGTTTGTTTCCTCTTTATGTATTGTTTGTGAATGGGTTGATTGTGAGTTGAAGATGTTTTCTTCACTTGCCATCACTTCTCTAAACAAGAAACAACAATGAATGTTTGTGTATGTATAGATGTATGTACATGTATTGAAGTCTTAACTGCATTTTAGACACCTAAAAACCATAGGATCCAAAGCAAAATAGATGAAAAGAACGTCTCTGAAATCAAATAGCCCAGAAACTTAGTAACAAATCCGCAATTTTTCTCAATAACACAGGAGGATCATACAAAATAAGTGAGATTTAAGCATAGTTTTCTCAATTGGCAACTTTTCCTAACAGATTACAAATCAACATAGTTAGAGAGACGATATTTTCCAGAAGTTTACGAAATGAATGCAAACAATTTATAAATAATTGAGCTCTCGGTTAATCTAAACGGTGTATGCTGTTGGAGGGTTTTCTTCGTTTATGAGAATCAAACCTGATCAAACCCTAGTAACTTGGAAAGAATTATGGCAAACGAGAAAGCTGATCAGGCGGAAAAAACGAGGATGTCATTTTGTAAAAGTACAATGAATAGATAGTTTCATAGCATTGAATTGGCAAACAAGAGATGCGAAGAAACATAATTTAGGGTTACCTTTTTGGTGGAACTGTAGAAATCAGGGAGGTTTGGGTTCCGATTGGAAGCGTAGAGATGAGGCAATCGGTCGATGATCTGGTTGTGTGCTTCGGGTATTGGTTTAATTTCTTGTTATCTTCCGATTGCAGATTGCTTCTTCTCTGGAATTTGTTTTTCTTGTGTGCGGTATGGTAGTCACCATCTCCCCACCCTTGAATTTTAACAGGAAGGATTTAGGAAAGGTTTTAATCTTACAAGAAAAAACAAAATACAGAAAAAGTAAATGGATGAAAATACATACTTTTGTTTTTTTAAATTTCGAGTAAATTACAATTTGGACCTTTGATATATTCGGTTAACGTTATTAGGCTGGAGGGAGTGGCCTCGCCAACTCCTTCGCTAAACAAGCTGCCAAGCTCGCCATCTTCTCGCCAACTGCACCAAATATCTTCGCCCTCGCTTTCGCCAAGCTTCCTTCGTCGAGATCTCAGCGAGGTCGCCAAGCAACGCCCAGCTTTTACCACCCAAGCTATATCTCCTCGCCAAGCTACCTCTCATCGCCAAACAACACCAAATCTCCTCGCCCTCGCTCTCGCCTTTCTGCTCCCAGCCTTTAGCGATGAGAATGGCGAAGGAACTACTCCCCCCAGCCTTATTGTACAATAAACTATTGTTTTTATTTTATTTGTCTATTAATTGTTTTTTTTATTGTGGTCTTTAAAGTATTATTTTACTTACTAAAAAAACTGTTTTTCTTAAATAGAATGGTATAGTCGGTTACAATGGTGATGTGGCATGCCACATGACATTTATGTCATAGATACTTGACAACCTTGCGTTGTCATAACGTTCGTGGGGCTTTTTCTTGTAGATATATATTTTTCAGTAATTTTAATTTTATTATTAAATAATATTAATACAAATCCATGAACAAGTTATCTTCCATCTCTAACCACCGTCATTGTCAAACTCCCACCACCTCCACCATTATCTACCTCCCACCACCGTCGTCCATCTCCCACCACCATCGTTCATCTCTCACCACCACTGTCAACCTCTCAATATAAATCAACCACAACATCGAAAAATCAAACACAACCCAAAAATCAAACCATACATAAAATATGGCCCCGTCCCACCCCACTCTAACTTCAAATCAAGAAACTGAGCCTACATAAACAATTCATACCACATATCAGATTAAGTCTTTCTAGTTTTTAGGTCAGAATTAAGTTAAAATCGATGCAAGACCAAACTGACAACAAGACGGTTAAAGACAGAAGAAATTCAATGTAGGAACATGAAGTCTATAGAAGAACGAGAAGCTAGAAGATGTACGTATTATTGCGATTAAGAAAGTTGAAGATGAATAGTTTATTTCCTGCAAACGATTTCAAATTTAGGTTAGAAAGATTTATGTTATGTTTTCTTATTTTGTTCTAGATTCTTATGTATTGAACGATCCAATGTTCAATTCTTTGATTTCGTTCCAAAATGAGAAGGATGTAAGAACAACCCAAAGCAATAAGGTTGGGAGAAACTAGAACAATAAGGTTAATTACTTTCTTTGATTTCGTTCCACGTGCTTCTGAATCTTGCTATGAAAGTAGCTTTCATTTCATTCCATATTCTTAAGGTTTTGATGTCAGGCAACACAATAGTGGATTGATGAACTCTTTTATGAGTTAAAAAATCGTTGTAGTTTCTCCTTATCTCCAAAATGAAGTTACAATCGTCTGGACCTAATGAACGACAAGTTAAAATCGTCTCGACCTAATGAATGATGCAATGTTTGATTCTTTGATTTCGTTCCAAAATGAGAAGGATGGAATAACAAACCCAAAACAAGAAGGTTCGAGAAAAACAAGAACAATAAGGTTAATTACTTTATTCGATTTTGTTCCACGTTCTTCTGGATCTTGATGTGAAAGTAGCTTTCATTTCATCCCAAATAACCTTTTGTGAAATTCGTTTTACATAATTATAACTTTATATTCCCTTTTCTCCATTTTTAAGGTTTATATGTCAAAACGGCTTTAATAGTATTAACACCATTTTAACAAACTCAATAATGTCAATAATATTACATTGTAAAATACATTTAAAACACATACAAAACCCTAATTTGGGTTGAAACACACATTTAGTGTATTGTTTTTTTCCATATAAAATCTAAATTTTGTATGCATACAAAATATGTCCACTTCACTTATACACACCACACCGAAAACACCATAATTGTAACGCCCATTTTGTCACTTCCAAATCACACCATATTTTATCATAAAAGTATCAACATAAACAAGGGGTGTAATCAAAATATGAGTCACACATCATACAAGTAGTTATCAAAAACATAAGTATGATCACATGTCATTCCCGAAACCAGGTCACAAAAAAGTCTAATAACATCAAAAGTCCACTACATTCTATAGTCATCTATCCCTCTGCAATTCTCTTCCCTCTGTCACTACCACTGGTACCTGCAACACAAATCAATATGTGTGAGCTACAAGAGCTCAATGAGTAAACACTCTAGTGCGGTGGTTATGCAACAACTCATCACAGACAATTGTAGTATGCAACAACTACACACTTACAATCTCTCTCAACTCATACTCTTTGACTATCTCAGTCAAATAGTGTGCTCAGTCACACTCACAACTCAGTTATCAACAATAATTCACATTTTTTTTAATTCATACTCTTTGGCTATCTCAGCCAAGTATAATCACTTATAGCTCATTTTCATCACAATTTATATCATTAGTCATGAATAGAGTTACTTACCTGGGGTCGGATCAAAATGTGTCACCCACGTGCTCATGGTATCGGCCTCCCTCCTGTAAGTATCAACTGTCGTATAACATCACAAATTAGGTATCAATAAACTTCAAACATCCCAACAAGGTTTAACTAAAAAGATTAAGCCATTTGAAAGATGTGAAGGGTCTGTTAACAACAGATAACAACGCTATCTCTAAGGATAGCATCACTATCCATACAGCACAGCCCTCCTTCGCGTCTGATCAAATTCAGCCACAACAACTCAATAATTCGCATATCAAAGACCAAGGAAAGTATACTAGAACCATATATTAACATCATTCACCATAGGAACTACTCAATTTCGCAAATTGAGACACTTAGGGTATCAAAAACCTGCAAACTCATCAAAAACAACTTAACTCTTTAATTTATGGATCAAGAACACATTGTTGATGTTAGACTTGAGTTCCTTAAGCTCCTATTCGTGATTCCTTGGTCAAATCTAAGACTTCTTAGCCTAATCGGCACAGGAATAGTGTTTTGGTGTGTTTTGACTCGAATTGTACACTAACAGGCTAAAATAGGACGTCTGATTCGCGACCATAGCGGCGCTATCCTCTAGAGATAGCAAGCATCACTATCTCTCAACTCTGAAAGACCAATTTACCCTTTTTAATTTATTTTTCATTTTTCTTTTAATTTATTATTATTAAATGAATTAAAAAAAGCAAATCCAACCCATCCCCTCCCCCCACGAACACCTCGATATGTTGAATGGTGGGAAATTCGTCTGAATCACTCAAACTAAAAGGAAATCGTATTATTCAACCAGTGATTTTGAAAATTAGTTTTATGTTTGATTACTGACCTGTCCCAAATCAAAAGAAGGTCCGAAATATAGAGATCTTTCAAAAGGATCAAATCCAACGAACTGCACTTCGTATTAAGGTAAGAAGTTTGAAGAACTGTAATGGTGGAAATGTAAACATTGCACTAAACAACAGTTTGAATGTTTGATTTAGTGACATAGTTGATTGATTGGAAGGTTACACTTAACCGTGGTCCAAACGGTCTTTTCCGGCGAGATTCTAGCATGCGATATTAGATCATGGTTAATTGAATAAGCTGGTAATGAATTTGACCAGAACGACTCAAAATTGCAATCGTATCTTTTGCCTTTGTTGGGAAAATGAGATGATCAAATTAAGGATTAACACAACTCTTTCCCAACCTACGACACGCTATGAATCAAAACACCAGACTTGAGAATCATGATATCAGATTCTGAAATAAATGTTTGAACTAGAGAATAGGGTACCAATCGACAGAAAGGAAGTCTCGAACATCGACAGAAGCTCTGAAGCGGGAAGTAACATATTTAGTGTTGCTATTGACGGATTTGGGGAAGAGTGATGATGAAGATGGGGAACACAACGACATTATTACCAGATACTGCAACAGGAAATCGAGAGAAAGAATGAAAAGATGTAGACAAAGAACACAATGGAGAGAGAGAGAAAGAGAGAGGTGTTCCTAGGGGATAGGATTGGATTTGTTTTTTTTTTCTTTTTTTTAATTCATTTAATAATAATACATTAAAAGAAAAATCAAAAAGAAATTAAAAATGTAATTTGGTCTTTTTACTAGCCTTTGGACTCTTATTGAAAGAAAAATCAAAACTTGAGGACCCATAAAATGATTTTTCAAAAGTTGGACTCTTATTGAAAGTTGGTCCAAACCATAGGGACCATTAATGTAATTTACGCTAAAAATAACTTAATGGACCATAGTACACAACTTACTAAACTACAGGGTCAAATTAAACCACTCTCAAATTTCCGTCTCTAGAAGTCGGAACCCTCTTCCTTTGATCCAATGACCACCATCCAGAACCCTTCACCGGCGATAGCCCCCTTCCCGCCAACAATATTCACCGGGGAGATGTACGAACGGATCATGCATTTACATACGTAAAAGTAGATCTTTTTAGCCGGAGAGAAAGAGGGAAGCCAAGGGAGAAACTGAGATTGGGAGTTCGGTGGCTATGGAAGTAGAAACTATCCGCTTAAATCATTATCAACGATTGCCGAAAGTGTTAATAGTGTAAAGGTTGTTTACTTTGGTTGTAAGTTTGCTTCACAATATCAATTTGTTTGAAATGAAAGGGATCAGAGGATGAATGTTACATGAAAGACGTCTGCAAAAGCTTATTTATAAACCTTAGGCCTGTATTCAACATATCAGATTAGGACTCAAAAAGATGGAGATTATACCTGAAATTACAGCTATGAGTCTGAAATTTCATTCGATCAAGAACATGTTCTTACCTGGCCTCACTATTTGGCCATATATACTTTCACCATGGGAGCAAAATAGACAAAGCACCACACAAATAAGCAGAAATCTGAGAAAAATTCTGTATCACTGTTTAATACAATTGAACAATCTGATGTGCCTATACCGCCGTGAATCAGACAAATTTCTAATTAGCTATTGAGATTAGCATAACTTGCTTCGTGTATGAATGAGGTTTCTGTCTCATTTTGGGGATCCCTTGAGCACATCAGTCGGAGATAATGGAGGAGCATCCAACTGGTAAAGATTTAAAGCAGGACCAACGAACCTAAACAATATCCAAGCTCCAATTATGATGTAAATGGAAGCATAAGCAAATTTGTTTATCCAAAATAACAAACCCTTTTCTCCAACATACAACTCTATCGCTTTTTCTGTAAGCGTCATCGATTCCCAATCTTTCTTTACGACTTCCTTCTTCGCCATCATCGCATTGTCATCGAAGCCGTTTTCTTGTTTTCGTCGCGTTTTTCTCCTCGCCCCTCTTTTGAATTTTATCTGAACTGTGTCCGATGGTGGCGAGGAGTTTGCAGCGCCGTCGTCTGCGGAGGTGTTGTCACTGCTGCTGCTGCTTCTGGTGAGGAGGAGTGTCGAAGGTCGGAGGTGGTGGTGGTGATTTTGGGAAGTGAATATATGAGCGGGAGTGGTGATGGATTTGGTGAATGGAAGGATGGAAGAGTTCATATTTTCTGGCGGTGGTGGCTGCCGGTGGATGGATGTTGTTATCCTTTTTGAGAGGGAAGTATATGTGGTGAGGTTTTGACATGGTGTTGGGATGCCATTGCAAAAGTAGTCCTATGAGTATTTGGAAATTTACATATTTGATCCCTTGATAATTTTATTTACATCAACAGTCCTTATTAGGATTGTAATTTTCCCTAATCGGCCTTGTGTATTTTGCAGTTATTTTCAGGGTTACCAAATATCAAGGAACCTAGGATATTTCAAGGATTGTATGTTCCCAAAATTTGCAATTTCGTTTTCTTAAGCCAATATTTTTATTCAAATTTAATTTTTTTATTCGTTGAAACTGTATTGTTTTCTGTAAAAATCAGATAGAAGTAGTTGAAAAACACAAATTTGTTTTGTTTTCCGTACAAAATTGTTTCGTTTGTTTTCTATACAAAATTTAACAATTCAAATTGATATATACTTCTATTCAAATTCAAATTGTTTTCCATACAAAATTTAACAATTTTTTTTCGTTTGTTCATGTAATTATATTAATTTTTCGAATTCATACCATATTTATTAAATAATATTCATCAATGTAGAAATAAATGTGTATCGCTAAAGAATAGCAAAGCTATTGCATAGAAAAATGTGACTTGATTTATGAAAAAACACAACACAATTATATTTTTAACCCTAGCCTCCTTTCCCATGCCAACAACTTTATTTTGTCTCTTCTTCCCGATTGTTGTTCATTTGGAAGTTATGATTCTTCAATGTTTTAATAAAGCCATGTGTTTGTATCGGCCCAAAACTTTAAGGATTATAAAATCTTAAAGAATTACTTGTGAGGGAAAGTTATGATAATACACAACATAACTATATTCTTAACCCTAGCTTCCTTTCATGTGCCATCGACTATCTTTTCTCTTGACTTCTCAATTGTTGTTTTATTGGGATGTTATGATAACTGAAAGTTTTTATAAATGCATGTGCTTGTACTAATTTTTTTTTAGATATCGGCCCAAAAACTTTGAGCATTATAACATCTAAAAGAGTTACTTGTATTGAAGTTTATGATAGATTTTCGAAACCTAAGCCTATTCCCTCTCATTTCCCATGATGAAACATTTAACGTGTGCATCCATTAACAATTGTTTCTCGTTCATTAATGTTTGCATCCACCAACAAATAACATTTAAACACAAATATTCATTCATTGACAAGTTCATTCGTATTACAAGAAAAAATGAAAACATTATTAGTATTTTTTTGTCAATTTCTTTGCATTTCCCTTTTTCTTTGTAATATAAACATGGCTAGTTTAATGGAGGAACTGATATCAGAGAGTTTGGACTGTCTGTGACACAATAGATGTTCCAGAAAAGGAATATTTTGAGAACAATATTTTACAATTCAGATCAGTATAGTTATATAATTATCCATTTCTAAAACATCTAAAGTTCTTCCAACATGCTTTCAAATTTTCTATATGGGTTAAGCTTAAAAGAAACGAAGGGAAAGTAGACGAATCTTGGCTGGAATGAAAATAGGGGCTTGAATGAGTAGATATACATGATGAATAAGACCTACAAGAAATGGAAATCGGAGAAGGCAACTTGAAGATGTTTTTAACCTATCCTACTATTCAAATTTATTTTAGTAGTTTTTCGCCTATGTATCATCGTTTCATGTGTTGATCTAAAAAATGTGCATGTTCTTTTGTTTAAATTCATAATCTCATAAGGGTATATAGACACAAATAAACTGGAAATGCTAATCTACAACTAACTGATTGTAGTTTCCATTGAGAACAGAATATGATGTGACCGCTTGCATGGGAAACAATGTGTCTATTAAACAAAAGTCATGAATAACGTGAATAGTTTGCAACATTAATAGTTTCATCGAAAAAGACACTTCCATAAATAACACATGCAAATATCACTAACAGTTAGCGAGAGTAATATCCCTTAAATGGCGACAAGTAGTGACCGTTGGAAGGTAATTGCCCGAACAATTCTCATGCTTGTTTTTTCACTTTATTCAAAGCACCAACTAAGTAGGTTCATGTATCTTCTTAATGGCATCATCATATTCTTTATCAATATTCTTATGGAGGGGGATATTCATACAAAATTCTCAAATCCAGAGATATCGTAGTGATGTTGAAGCTCCATTATTTTCCTCACGAACTCCCTTGAACCCGGGTAGAAGGTTTTCAGATGTTGTAATTTCAAGGTATGTGTAACACCTATCTTTGTCAAAAACTGAAGTGTAATGGACTCATATGTTGCATTGTATTGTTACAGGGCGAAGATTTACGTTAATATGAAGATGAAATAACAAGATGAAATATACGCAGATGAAATATACGCAATTGGGACTGAAGAAAACACAGGTGGGTTGAAGAAGAATAAGAAATACATTAATATGAATATAGATGATCAAATGTTGGAATTGGAGGAACTCAAAGAAATGCACCACAATGTGTGTTGTAATATTTGTTTTGTTTGTGGAAATGCCTATTATAGCTTTTCCATAATCAACTGATTATTAAAAAGTTAATAATCCTCATAAATAATACTAGAGAACAAACGAATACTTAGCAAACCTGATAAAGATTTGATAATATACTAGAGAACGAACCGTTACGTTATAATGATTACATCCAAAATCTAACAAACCAGACAAATATGCTATAAAAAACGTAAACTAACAAGAGGTTGTAACACCACCTTCTAGAGAATGAACTGTTAGATATATCACACTAAAAACATGGAAATTTTCAACAAATATTTTACTTAGGGTTTACTTGATCCCATCTTACCAGGCGACTCCATGGTCATTAAAATCCTTTGCAAATGACACGCAAATAGGGGTGCAAACGAGCCGAGCCGAGCCTGAGCCTGGCCAAACTCGGCTCGGGGTCGTTAAGAAATATACTAGGCTCGGCTCGGGCTCGGCTCGTTACGAGCTTTATGAACCAAGCTCGGCTCGGGCTCGTTAAGAAATATACAGGCTCGGCTCGGGCTCGGGCTCGGCTCGTTTAATTCTTAATAAGCCTAAACGAGCTTAAGCTCGGCTTGAGCTCGTTTACTCTAATGATTAAATATGTTTTAAATTATATATATATATATATATATATATATATATATATATATATATATATATATATATATATATATATATATATAATATAATATTTTATATAGGCTCGTTTAGGGCTCGCGAGCCTAATCGAGCTTGGTGACACAGGCTCGGCTCGGGCTCGTTTAATAAACGAGCCTTATATTTAAGCTCGGGCTCGGCTCGGGCTCGTTTAAAATCGGTCTCGAGCCGAGCTTTTATCGAGCCGGTCCCGGGTAGCTCACGAGCCGGCTCGGCTCATTTGCACCCCTACACGCAAACCATCTATACATGCTAATTTGCATGAAGACTACATGCACATTAATCTCACCTGCTTATTTGCGTTTTCATGCAGCAACAATGATTCATAAGGGGTTATTAACTAAAATAACGATGAATTAGACATATTAAATAGTCTTTTGAAGCTGCTAGTTTTACTTCTCTACAACACCACTAAAACAATAGAAAACAGGATATGTTATTAGTGATTCAACGAAACAATACGAATCCGGATATTACTAATCAACTTGCTTGAAATTTCATATAATTTTGATCGTATTTAGAAAGATTGTTCAAAACTCACTTGAGTTAAGACAACTACAATAAAATAATCAAATCGATATTGGACCAAACGGAACTAAAAGAAACTATATTTAGTTCGATTATTAGTTTTATGCTTTTAAAATCACTGATTTTCAATTTAGATTTTCTAAACCGATATTACTTCAAAATGATCTTCAAATCCAAATATTTATGGAAACAATAGTTCAATTTGGCAATTAAACGGTTTCAAACCAAATCCATTCTTGATTTGGTTTCATTACTTCTTATATTTCGTCCTAAATTTAACGATATCTGTGTAGAACAAGGAAAATAAGTAATGGAACCAATGACCTAATTACCTTTTCTATACAAAACTCGTGTTCCTTAACGCTTACTCAAAAGAGTCAAAAAGATCCATCTTCCATCCACCTCTCTTTTCTCACACCCACAAAAACAATCCAAATCTTCTGCTTCAAGTTTCAAGTTTTCAACAACCCAAATCCCTCCATCGACGTCACTCACAACCACCACCGACACCATGATCAACGGTGGCGTTTCCGGACATCAATCAGCGGAGGATGAAATTGATCCCTTTCTACGAGGTTACGACCCTAGCGATCTCCGAACGGCGTCGGAATTTCTCTCCAATTGGTTGCCTTTCCTGTCCAAAGGCCTTTGCGACGACTGCTCTCAGTCCATCTCCGATCGCGTTCGATCTCTTCATTCGAGTACGTAATGTTTTCTTTACCTTAACCAATTTGCGTTTTCTTTACGCATTAGTTTAGTAGTGGAAAGTAGAATAGTTAATTATACCTAGCGTCGTTTGCGTCTATCGGTTCTTGGATCTTGTTGTTACTGTAGATTTCGTTAATTTAGAGTTTCTCTATGGAATTGCACATTTGTTTTCGTCTTTATTGCCCTTTTAAGAACCACACTGATTTATATCTTATTGATTGGTGATTATTAGTGGCGCATGATACTGAACAACCACATAAAGAACACGAAGCACAAGGTTCAACACCAAATCACAGTGATTTAAACGGAAGTATTGATAATCAAGTCAACCATGATGGGACAGACATGAACGACACAGATGATACAAACTCTTTGGGTAGCTGGAAAGATGGCGAAATTGGGACATCTGAACAAACTGAATCCACATCAAGAACTGAAAATACTCAATCTGCAGAAAGTCTTAAAACCCCAAGACCACGAATGTCATGGGCTGACATGGCACAGGAGGAGATGGAGGCTGAGGAAGAGGGGCAATTTGGTAATTTCAGTGGCCCAGTGGAAGAGACTGGTGGAAGGATGAAAGTTACCCGAAAACCAGAGTTGTCAAGAGAACAAAGGGAACGCATTCGGTTTACAAATGTTAAAAGGAAGAAAGATTTTATTTGCTTGGAGAGAGTCAATGGCAAAATCGTAAATATCCTTGATGGGCTTGAGCTTCATTCTGGTGTTTTCAGTTCAGTGGAGCAGAATAGGATTGTTGATTTTGTTTATGAGCTTCAAGAAAAAGGAAAGAATGGAAAATTGAAAGGTTTGTTTCTTCTTTTGTAAAATATAAAAAAATCTACAAAACTTTTATACTTAACTTCTTTTTTATAAAAATCTTGCAGAACGTACGTATACTGCTCCTCAAAAATGGATGAGGGGAAAAGGGCGCGTGACCATTCAATTTGGATGCTGTTATAATTATGCAACCGTAAGTTAATTTACATTAAGTATCAAATTTAGTTCCTTAAACTTTCTTATTATTCATGGCTTCATTCCATTCGTTTCTGATTCCATTCCATCTTCTATTCCAATGTTTGTCACAGGATAGAAACGGTAATCCACCTGGGATACTACAAAACGAGCTAGTGGACCCCATTCCCCCTCTTTTCAAAGTAATAATCAAAAGATTAGTGACATGGCACGTCCTTCCACCGACATGTGTACCCGATAGTTGCATAGTCAACATTTACGATGAAGGCGATTGCATTCCACCTCATATCGACAACCATGATTTTCTTCGCCCTTTTTGCACCGTTTCCTTTTTAAGCGAATGCAATATTTTATTCGGAACAAATTTAAAAATCGAGGGTCCCGGTGAATTTTCCGGTGCCATGGCCATCCCTTTACCCGTTGGGTTAGTAACTTAGCATTATTCATATTTTAAATTTCAACTTTTCGATAATTTTATTTATTTTTTTGTAGTTCTGTTCTTGTTTTAAATGGGAATGGAGCCGATGTTGCTAAACACTGCGTGCCAGCAGTTCCTACCAAAAGGTGAGCAATGTACTTTTGTTTTGTACTTTTATTTTCATTTTAATTCAAAAAATCTACCCTATATAAAAACAATATTTCTTTCAGGATTTCAATTACATTCAGAAAAATGGACGAATCAAAATGGCCAAGTGGGTTTGTTCCCGAACCTGATTTGCAAGGACTCGAACCGCTTTCATATGAACCGGACAGACCGAAAAGCGGTCTGAACCACTCCAGACCACACCCTTCAAATAGGCAAGATTTTAGAAGAGACGGGACAGGGGACCGGGACAGGGACAGATTTCGTGGTCAACAGGCGCGTGTTTATGGTCAAACCAGATATCAAGGTCCAGTTGCTGGTAACAGAAGGAAGACTAGGGTAGAGTACTAATGACTTGGATTTTCGTACATATGCGTGTATTGATGATTGAAATGAGTTAACGGGTGAAAATAATTTGGAAGCGAGATGATATGATTGGTGGTCTTTTTGGGTGTTTAGTTATTATTATTATTTTTTGTAAATGTTTTTTTTTTTTGGTGTAATCGTATTTTGGTTATTCACTTTGTATACTGTGGTCGCGCTTGTTGGTTTGGTTTGGTTTGAAGTTTGAAGAACCGATAAAGTTACTTTTTTGGTGGATAATCGGGTACTATTATAATTATTAAAGTTGTGTTTGGTGTGTATAAAATTTAGTGTTAGGTGAGTATATTATAAGCTGGTTTTTATCAAACGTTAGTTTTTTATTAGCTGAAGCAAGTAGTTAATCAAACATAGGTATGTATTTAGAATGACATGCATTTAATTATATCTATGTCTTTGTTACATAAATTCTATCTCTTCTCTTGTTATTTTATTTTGTTAAATATGTTAAGGATAAAATTTTGGCAAAGTAATGAAGTAACTGGCAGTTGAAATATGAGAACCATGTTTTGGTTTGGTAAGTATGATTGTCTTATACTTTAGAATAAAAGACTTGGACCTATTATCATATGGTGTGTGTACTTTAAAATAAATGACTTGGTTCTTGTTTACCACCATGGAAATTTACAAATATCGTGTTCACCCAAGCAAAGTCAGTCCAATTAAACGTGTTTGGTTATAACTTATAAGTAATCTTAGATATAGCTTTTATCATGTGCTTGAATCGACGTAATAAAAATCATAGAAAATGTAAGTTTTAGTGTAACGTTCTTGTTATCCGACGATGTCCGACTTTTGGTGGCTTTAGCTAGTAGTGGTAGACTACGAGAATATTATGGATTAAAATACAAAAAGTAAAACTTACACTTAAAAGTATGGCAAAATATCCTATAAACTGAATGGGCCGATTTGATAAGCAAGGTTGATCAATTGGTTTTCGATGCACAATGTCGTTATATGTAAAAAAATTTATACACCAAAATGAAATAAATTTTAGAGTAAATTACAGTTGAAACGTTTTTTTTAAAAATAATCATGTTTTTCATATGCATATACATATGCATATGAAAAAAATAATTTTTTTAAATCTCTTAGACGTTTTATATACGTTACATAAAAATATTTTGTTTTGAAAAAAAAGCTTATATATATATATATATATATATATATATATATATATATATATATATATATATATATATATATATATATATATGCATATATGCATATACATGTCAATATTTATATACATATGTATACAAATATAAAAGAAGTTGATTTTTTTTTTAATTTTTATTTGTAGATCCCTTAATCGCATATAACAAATATATATATATATATATATATATATATATATATATATATATATATATATATATATATATATATATATATATATATATATATATATATATATATATATATATATATATAAATCAATCTTATAATTCATGTGTGCAAAATCAGCCTTAAATGTTTCTATCCTTATATATATTTGTATCTAAATGCTGGCTTTTTTGTCGTGTGCTTGAGCTTGATTTTATAAGGAAAATCATTGAAAATACTTCTTACCGGATATCCACTAGTCTCTCATGATTTTTCAATATTAAAAAGTCATTATGCATGGAATTAATTAACAAACAAACCTTTAGTACTAAACATAGAAGTACAACAATGGTTGACGTTCGGTAACTGTAACTAGTAGTAGTTAAAATACAAAAAATTTATGCTTTAAAATCAATGACGTGTACCATCTGAAAAGTTCTACTTTAAAAAATATGGCAAAAAAACCTAACCAATAAGCTTGGGATGGGCTGACACGAGCAAATAAACCCAGTTTATATGTTGAATTTCTGAAGCAAAAAGAATCAACTTCGGTCCAAACAATTGATGAGAGTGAGTGGTGGTCCAATTAAACTTCTTAAATGAGATTGAGTCAACTGAAGAATGTGTAATAGACAGTTTGACAAATTAAGATGTTTAAACTTTTTTCATCTTTGAGAACCAGTTGCTGCTTTTGTGGTCCAAACCAAACCAGATTCTTGATTTTCAATTAATACGATAATTAACACCTACTTTTAATAGTATCATGAGGTCCACTCTATATATACCCTATAAGCCTATAACCCCATCTGAAACCTTCCATTTATATCACTTCTTCTTCGTCTACCAAATTCTTCTTTAATACATAAAACCAATACGAAGATTTGAACTCGATATTTGTATGAGTTTTTGTAAACGAGTTTAGGAATGTTGTTGAAGATTTATGATTTATCCGGTAACTATGAAAAAGCCAATGACTTCGAGCCTAGCTGGGAAGAGGCATTGGGTTATATACCCATGTGGGTGGAGGTCGTGAGTTCTACTCCGACTAACTCCATGTGGGGGATTTTCCCTGGAGAGGTGGTTTAGGGGGGACGAAACGGAGGCGATTGCGGCCTGCCCGGTTACCGGATCCGCTCTAACGTTCCGGAGTACTCCAATTATTATCCGCCGATTCTAAAAAAAACTATGAAAAAGCCATCCATTTGGTACACAAATATTAATGCTAATTACCTAAGCCGGATGAGAACATTTGATGTTTCGTTTTAATTTATTCCTTCTTCTTATAATTTATTTAACATATTTTAATTTATTTTTAGTATAATTTTCATGCATATTTTTCGTTTTTCTTATTTTATCAATCGGGGATATTTTCTAGTTTTTTTTTGTCAAAGACTAACGCGGAGCGGGTCATTTTTCGGAATGCTTGGATGAAAAGATGGTGTTGGGCTTGGATGAAGATTTGGACCTAGAGGAATGTTGTTGGGCTAACATATCCGGTAAGAAGTATTTTCAATGATTTTCAATGATGGTGTTGGGCTTGGATGAAGATTTGCACACATGAATTAGATTAAATTACAGAAAGAGTCTCTGAGGTATACCAAAACTAACAGAGAGAACCTAACAATTCGATTTTCACTATATGGGTCACTAAGGTTTGCAAAATCCTACAAATTGGTCCCTGGTCCATATAAAAAGACTTTTTTGCTCTTTTCATTTTCTTTTATCTTTTTCTTTCTACCCTTTTGTGTTTTTAATAAATAGAAAATAAAAAACCATCCCACCCCACCCCCACGACTCTCTCTCTCTCTCTCACATCAGCAGAAGTGATTGTAACCCTGAAATCAACTGTGGTAGCTTTCTAATCATCCCTGGTGTTCTTTCCCTAGCTTCAGCTAAAGTAATCACAAACTCAACAGCCAAATGTTTGGTTCCTTCTTCTAGAGTTTCAGCTTCTGCAATTTGTAACATTGCACCTACAACTTCGGCTATTTGCTTCCTTAAAAACCTTGGTTCGGTGCCTGCTAATTCAATTAGCAGTTCTATAGCCTCCTGTACGGTGGATTCTTCACCGGAGTTCAATGCCTCTGTTAATGTTTGCATCATTAAAGGCAACAGATCGTGGAGTTTGTCTCTATCGGAGGCTTCTTCCAAAGCCTGGATGAAATTGATTGAAGCGCCTAAGGCTACAATTCTCACATCGGTGATGTTGTACCGGAACCGCCTTGTTGTATTAAAGATGATTGATTTGCAGAGAGTTCGACCATTTTGATTTCTTATTTTTCAGTTTCGTGATTTGCTCCGGTGACTGTTGGTGCGACATGAGATGAGGGTTTCACCCGCTTTGAACGATACACGAAACCAGAAGATGTAAGAATTAACATAAAACCCCCGATTAGACCAGCAAAATTTAGATCAAAACTTTCCGATCTGATCAACAAATCGGTAGTTTTTACATCATTAATCTTCTCCATTACTTCTGCAATTTCTTCATCGGAATCTGCTGTCAACATCTGATCATCAACTTCTGATTCACCCTCTACATCATTAATCTCGTCCATTTCTTGAGTCTGGATTAATGGGAGAATTCATTGAGCATATCGCGTTGGTGGTTAAGATATTGAACCAAAACTGGAAGATCTTACGAGATGGGCTGCTGCCATTTTTCTTCTGTACACGGAAAGAGAGAGAGAGAGAGAGAGAGAGAAAGAGAGAGAGAGAGAGAGAGAGAGAGAGAGAGAGAGACGCGGGGGTGGGGTAGGGGTGGTGGGTATTTTTTTTATTAATAAAATAAATCATAAATTCAAAGAAAAAGAAAAAAGAAGTTTAAAAGGGTATTTTAGTCTTTTTACTTTACTCAGGGACCTATTTGTTATATTTTGCAAACCTTAGTGACCCATATAGTGAAAATCGAATAGTTGGATTCTCTCTGTTAGTTTTGGTATACCTCAGGGACGGTTTCTGTAATTTACTCCATGAATTATAAGATTGATTAAACTGTCCACGTAGATGATGGCCCGCCAACCTATATATATATATATATATATATATATATATATATATATATATATATATATATATATATATATATATATATATATATATATATATATATATATATATATATGGTTCCGTTCCGGTGAGGACTCGTAAGGACATCTTAAAAAATTGAAAAAAAAATATTAAAAATATATAAATCATAAAATCGAGAATAGTACTACATCATTATCAAAAAAAATTGGAAAATTTTTTTTGGATCATTGAAAAACAGTAATGATCCAATTTTTTTTATCTTGTGGATCATTGTTTTATTATAAAAAAACTTAATGATCCAAAAGTTTTTTTTCGAATTTTTTTTCTCCAATATAGTACTATGATCCATTTTATTATTTATATTATTTATTTATTTTTTTCAATTTTTAAGGTGTCTTCACGAGTCCTCACTTTAAAAAGAGTCCTCACTCGATCACTTATATATATATATATATATATATATATATATATATATATATATATATATATATATATATATATATATATATATATATATATATATATATATATATATATATATATATGGATGGGTTCAATGTAGAATCAAATAATATCACCTAACCATAGAACCATCTTTATAACCGTTGGATTATTATATCAATGGATTAGATTAAAAAGGGTTTACAAAAATATCATACGCCTCATGTAGAGAATCACTTCCAACCAAGGGCATAATGAGGTTTCTGCCTATTCATCTTCGTAACCCACCTTCCTGGGTCGGATTCACCTACTGCCATCAACAACCTCTTCACAGACAACACCATAGCTATCATACCTGCAACTCTAGAAAAAACGAAGAAAAAGGAACGATGATCGAGCTTTGTAAAAGTTATATTAATATATACGTACAATCCCTAGATTACAGCAATCTCAGATTTTCAAAATTGATTTGATTTTTAGCAATCATGGCTTGTAATCAATGTCTTGTGAGTAGCGATTCAATCATGATCAAAATTTTTGATTGTGTGGTTTTTGGTGGAATAAATTGATTCCAGAAATCAAATTGATGGCGTCCTTTTTCTTGTCGCTGTAATGGTTCTCGTATTTCATCAATACATGTTCATTTATGAACATATGTTCATCAATGAACATATGTTCATTCATAGGAAGTTATTTCATCAGGTACATATAAAATCTTATCCCTAGATTACAAATCGCTACTGTGTGGTTTTTGGTGGAAGAAATTGATTCCAGAAATCAACTTGATGACGTCCTTTTTCTTGTCGCAGTAATGGTTCTCGTATTTCATCAATATATGTTCATCAATGAACATATGTTCATCGATGAACATATTTTCTCTCTTTCGACAATGGAGACTTCGACATCACCCTTGCCGATATACAACTCCCTTCAGATACCGAAGACTTTTTCAGCTCCACCTTCAATCCTACCAATTCGATTGATCTGTCATCCTCCGATCCCGAATTCAATGACTTTTTGATGGTGCTAATTTTTAGGGATTTTGATTAATTGGACCATCTTACCCTTTCCCCCTCTATCTAATCTCACGGCCAGGAACGTAGTTCTATGGTTAGGTGATATATATTTGATTCTGCATTGAACCCATCCCTATATATATATATATATATATATATATATATATATATATATATATATATATATATATATATATATATATATATATATATATATATATATATATATATATATATATATATATATATATATATATATATATAAATTAATAGGTTCTGGATGACTTCAACTTTTGAGTTGTTTTAGCGAAAGGGGTTTGAATCAAGATATTGCACCATAAACCATAATGATAAATGAACTAGTTGTTCTTATGATTATTATCTCAATATTGATCCTTCACCAATTTTTTAAGTTTCTATTACAACAATCTATTCAACCTACTATTTTAATTTATTGTGTAACTTAGGAGCCAAACAAACTAAAACCCCTAATTATTCTTTACATTGTTTATAAAATACGCTTTTCGAATTAATCATATAAACCAACGAATTGAGCCAGTCTTCATGGACTCAACCCCTTCACTACTATACACAAGTTTGAATGAGAGAATTAGGGTAATTTGTTTTGTTTGTCTCGACAACCACCAACCTTACATTTTAAATGATTTTTATAGGTAAATAATATAATAATATGAATAGTTCAAAAAATTATGGGTTTCAAAAAGACTGATTTGAATGCTCGTAGTTGGTATATCATATATGTGGGTATGATTAGCTTCAGAAATATAGTGGCTAAATTCCATAAAAATTACTCTAGTTTGAAAATTTTTATTTAACATTGAAAGAATACGATTGACTATTGAAAATAGCACTGACTTTGGCATGAACGGTGATTATCTGTCGGGGGGATTGCGTTCGAAATTTGAGAGTAAGTTTGCTTATTGTATTAATCAAACTTGATAATGGTGATATCTTCACATGTAGTCAAGATAATGTTGTTAAGGGTTACGTTTGCTTCTTATGATGATTAAACGTTTACTGTGGTTTATTCATGGCTACGGGCTAAGGTTAGGGGATGGCAGATTCGTAACTTCAAGAAACAAGATGTAGAAAAGGAAAAGAATCGTGGAAAAGGGGCGAAAACGAGCAAGTATTTTGTGAACCCTAATCTAAATCGGTTGAGAACTTGTCTATCATGTACTACATCACTATTTTTCCTTCGGATTTAAACATTAGAGGATTATGTATTCTTTGTGGTAAACATGACATTGTTGCATATTTCTATATAGCCTGTATACTCTCCAAACTTGGTAAAAACAATTTACATATGCATGATTCTTGAAAGTAGGGATGAGCATGGTCCGAAAACTAAACCGAATTAGAATTTTTCAAAAACCAAAGACCGAACCGAATATGTATATTCGGTTGTGATTCGATTCAGTTATGTCGGTTTTCGGTTCGGTTCAATTTTTCATGATCAATAGTACTGTTAGGGGTAAGCATGGTCCGGAAACCGGACCGAACCGAATTGGACCGAAACCGAATTAGCATTTTTTTAAAAATGAAAACCGAATCGAATATGTATATTTGGTCTCGGTTTGGTTCGGTTTTGGTTAATTTTAAGTTCGGTTGGGTTTTTCCGGTCCATATGTTCATCCCTACTTGAAAGCTCAGAATGGAAAGATGTTGGAAACGAAACTAAGCTCTATATGGGTTGGTAATTATCAATTTTATGCCTACGTTACAAGATTCTTTCGTGAGACAAGAAATCGCAAACCACGAGACTTAATGATACAAGGGAGTTAAGTAATGTTGGGCGGATGGGCACCAGCGAGCACGACTAAGCACCTCGACAAACGATCAACACACATAACTATCTAGACTAGTGAGAAAAACAAAAATAAAGCTGAGAAACACAAGGATTTAAAGTGGTTCACTCGACAACGAGTCAAACTACATCCACTGTGAGAAACCAAGAGATTTACATTGATTAACTTTCAATATTTTACAAGAGAGATTCTATGCTATCAGCTACACAATGTTCACAACATTGTGAAGGAGAATGAGATGTATTTATAGCACAATGTAGATGGCTGAATATGCAAGGTCTTGGACGGGAACGCCATACTTAGGTCTGGAGCAGCTAGTCGAATTTACATCATGTAAAGAGACGCTACATTGCCCCCATGTTGCCCTCACACATTGAGACCTGTGCCCATACGTATTCCCAATATAGCTTTGACAGCTGATGTGACAACACCGATACTGGGTCCAACTGAAGACTCCTTCTTCGGTTGGATGACTTCTCATTGGTCTTCGGTTGAGTGTCAAGTCTTCTGTTGAGACTGTGTAATTGTCTGATAATACACTTCTATCGGACTACACTTCGAACAGAGACAACTCTTCTATCTGAGAAAACTCTTGAGTCTGAACTAAGCTTTGGGCAGAACCCGCGGCGCGGTGCGCCGCTAATGTGAAAAACCCTAATTCGGATTTTAACGCCTATATAACGGGCCCCAGCCCTAAGGTTTGTGTTTTTGGGAAATTTCTAGAGTGGAGTCGACTGGTTTCAGCAGAGGCTCTTTGGTTCCAAGGCTTTGAAGGTTTGAAGGAAGAGATACAACGTCGGGAAAGGCTTGTAGTCGATTGGGTGCATTCCTCTGTTCTCCAGAAGCAAGGTAAGAGGATCTACCTTCTGATATTTCATTTTATCTTGTATTAAGGTGTTATCCCTTGGTTAGTAGTCTTAGATGACTTGTAACACTTAAGGTTTGGACCAAGGACATGCATGGACTTGCATGTCCATAAGGAAGTGATCTTAGGGTAGTTTCTGATCCCAAGAAGGGTATAGAGCGAAACCCTAGCCGATGACTGAACTGATTTAGGGCATAAAAGACTTTGGATTAATACAAGTCCGCGGCACGGACAGGCTATGTCAGTGACGCGGGTTCGGTTAAGCCCCGTACCTATGCGGAGATAGCCGCGACGCGTAGGGTAAGAAGCCACACCGCGGCGAGCGGCTGTTTGACCCAAAAGCTTATTTTCGACAATGTTGGTTACCAAACGTTGGGTCTGAATTTAGGAAAGTCTATAAGAGTTTGGTCAGTGCTTGACATGTTGTGTATGTGGGATATAGGTGTGTGGACGAGCTGGGCCATAACCGGGAACCCATAGCTGTTGTATGATGGGTAGAACCTTCCCGTGTCCATAGCTGTTGTATGATGGACGCCCGTAGCTGTTGTATGGCGGGTAGGGTCGGGTCGTTCTCGAGGAAGTGTTGTTTAATGTGTGGGCATGTATGGTAATTTGTGGACTCACTAAGCTTTAAGTTTACCCGTTGATTTTATAACATTTCAAGTATTTCAAATGACAAAGGGAAGGGCAAGGCTTGACGGCAGCGCATCGCATACAAGAGATTTATTTTAATGAACTATATTAGTATTTTCAAATGTTTCCGCTGTTGGTTTAAGTAATATGTTGAACAGCTTTACTTTTTGGAATAAATATTTTATTGGAACCTTGATGATAAATGAATTTTAGAAATTTGGAAATTGGGGCATTACAGGTCTCATCTTCTTCTCCTGCTAATGCATTTACTCTTGTAATCGTAGCCCAATTTACTATTGTCACGGTGAACTACGGTCTGTAAAAGATACTGATGATTAGCTTCTTTTGACATGACTCTTCGGTCTGGATGGAGTTCTCTCTTCATCACAATTCTTTGGTCTGGTAACCTCCTCGGTTGCCAACTTCTCTTGCTGTCTATTCTTGGATGTTTTGCTTCGCATGCCCAACCGAGAACATTACATCTGATCCAGACAAGGCACGACTTGCTTCGGTCCTACTGATACAGATATCTTCGGCTTCAACTTATCTGCTGATCCACTGAAGAAGTACTATTGTCATTCTGGGTGAGATGCACCAGACTCGTGATACTTCTTCCAACCGTCGATCCTCTTTGATTAGTCTGACTGGAGCGAAGAACTTCCTTGATCGATGACTGAGGATCTGTCCGATGCGCAGACCTCAACAACACTGACATGTCTTCGCCTCTGTTTATGGTTGCTTCAAACAAATGATCATCTTCAGTTATCTGGACTTTTCCGGTTTAAATTTGGCTCCACACTTGCTCAACAAGTAAGATGGTTATGAATCCATCAATGTACTATGCAAATGTTACGAGAGGTTTTTAAATATTATAAAGCTACTGGGGGAGAAGAACGATGGTAAACCAATATCTATTCAACCCAATGAGTTTCTTAATATTCATGATGTGTATGGTATGTGTTTTCTATTGCTAAACTTTGCATAAACTATGTAAAGGAAAATAATACGGATACATGAAAATTAGGTATTTTGGTGGTTAGTGAGTTTGGTTGAATTTCCTAACTGATGAAGTGTGTATTCAATTTAAATAGAATGCAAGTTTGAAAGATGTTTGTTTTAAGAAGTTAGTCCTTTATTGAAACATTTATCGTTAAAGATCGTATGGAATGGTTTAAAATATAGGGGTTACCTTAATGTGCATGGAATCTCGTTGTGTTTAAGAAAGTGACATTCTTATGGGGTAAAATTATGTTGATTGACGAGGGCAAAGACGAGAATATGCTTTGTGGAAGATTTTGTATCAACACCAAAATGTTTTATTTTTATGGCGGAGTTTGAAGTTTTACTCTTACCCAAATGAATGTACTGAGAGTCTGAGATTCACAAATAAATTTACTCAAGTTCACATGTTAATAAACGACAATAGTTGCAAAAAACGAGTACAATAGTTATTATAATGTGAATAAATGTGTCAAAAATAGATACATTATAGATTCACATCTTTATCTATTTTTTTTATCTATTGTTATTAATGTCTATTTATAAAGGACAAAAAACTATGATTATGATATATTTAGTTTTTTTATTAAGATAATCCCTATAAAACAAATGCATTGTTTTTTTTTTTTTTTTTGTTATAATTTGATACATGTGTCTACAACTAAAAGTTTTACATTATTGCCTTTGGTAGGGATGAGATCAGTTTCAGAACTAATTAAAATTGATTCAAAACCAAATAATGAAAATTATATAACCGAAACCTGAACCGAATTGCAAAATTGGATCCCTTTTGATTCCATTTCTATTTCGGTTCCGGCTATGTGTGTGTGTGTTCTTTTAGGAAGGAGGGTGGGGGGGGGGGTGGGGGTGGGGGTGGGGGTGGGTGGGTGTCTAAATTTAAAGGTTGGGTGGGATAAAATCCTAATCAGACAAGTGGATAGAGATTTTGGGTTGAAAGAGAGTGCAGATGTGTTTGTTGAATCCCTCTCTAGTCTATATATCATCAAAACTTCAAGGTTGGACTGACAAAGAATTAGGCCATGGGGGTATACACCCGCCATAGCAATGGTGTTAACACTGCCACGTCACCACCACCTTTAACACCAAATGTGGGGTGTGGTGGTGTTATAGCAAATGTCTTTGGCGGTGTTATAGCAAATGCATTTGGTAACCAAAAATACAAAAAACAGCCGTTAACACGCGTGGTCACTATCACGCCCTGTCACATTTGGCTCATCACGGCTAAGGTGGGGGTGGTGTTCACATGCCTTTAGCGGTGTTATAGCATTTGGCGCATGCTATGGCGGGTGTATACCCCATGGCCTTATATTAAAGTTTTGAGCCACCACCATGTTATGGATATGTTCACATGTGCGTTGTGCGCGTAAGATCGTAGTATTGAGCAACAATAAAATATCATATTTATAATTGGATATTATCAATTACTATCCCAATTATACGGTATATACGATTGTTAAACAAAACATCGTATAGTCTAACGGGAATTATTATTAATTGTTATTATCCTCTCTGTTTTTATTCATACACCAGTTTTTCTGTTTTGCAATTTTTATCTAATTTTTAACTTTTTGTCCAAACTTTCAATAAATATTCTCAAACCTTTTTTTTCCCCCAATTTTGGTTATGTTTTTATTATTTACATTACTAGCTTTTTTACGGATTCGTTTTTACATATAACTTTTGTTTTCACAATTTTTTTGTTTAAAGTGGTTTCTAACTTTTTTTTACATATTTGCTTTTTATGTATGTTTAGTTGTAAATAATTCAAATTCTACATAATTTCTTTTAATACAAATATATGATTATGATTATATTATATGGTTATAAAACAAAAAACAACAAAAATATGGTATTATCATCACGAATTTAATATTAATATTGTAGATTTAAATGATAATAAATAAATAAATAAATAAATAAATAAATAAATAAAATAATAAAGGTTAAATAAAATAATTGAGTAAGTTAGAACATTAGTAAATAAAATGCTTTAATTGAGCAATGAATAAAACTAAAAAAAATGCTCAGTAGAGTTTAACCGTTCCGTGTTATTAATCCAAAAAATAATTTATTTCAATAGTAAAACCTTCTCACTAAAATTGATTATTAATATTTAAGACCTCAAAAAAATTATCATACTTACGAAACGGAGTCATCTTAAACAAGTTTAGTCTATATAACTTTATGATACATTTACGTATAATTACATATATAATGATTTTCTTTTTCTTTTTTTTTTGAAAAAAAAGCATGATCTTACTAGAACTTCATTACCTTCAAAATGTCATCGAGTTCATCAATGGCTCTTGATGATGCTCCTACGACACTGATGGTGGACATACACCACTCAAGCGTCTTCTGTCCAAACCACTTAAGATACACAAATGCACAGATTGATACTTATATTGACGCTTTCTTACTTATGAAGAATAATGATTTTGATTTATTTACTGATGAAGTTGTTAAAGAACTAATTCATGATTTCTTATCACTCAATTTCGAACAAACCATTATCTAAAGGGCTTAGACTGATGATATACACTCAGTGTTTTAGGGATTTCATAAGTCATGATATTAACAATAGGGACAGGATAAATGCATAAAGTGAACATTATTGGTACAACGTTGAAATAGAAGGAAATGTTGTAAAATTTGAAAGAGAGGTCAAAGTTAAGGATGAGGTGAAATATGATGGTAAAGTGTTGTAGATAGCAAGGTGATAGAATGGTAAGGAGATTTTTGATAAAATGTTTTTTTATTTTTGGAAAATAATGTGAACAAGCTGGGAAGGATTTACCTAGTTTTTCCATGAAATTGTTCATGAAAATGGAATGTATGTACGTGTGAAAGCTTTCTTTTGTATATAAAAGCTTTTGATAAAACTTTTTCTATGCCGCATTTGGAAGTAAATATTATATAGTACTTTGCATGACATTTTTAAATGTAAATGGAATAGAAAAATGTGTTACTTTGGAAGTATATTTACCTATATGTTCTTAACATGCAAAATGTGGTACTTGGAATTATATGCATCTATATGTTCTTAATCTGCAAAATGTGGAACTTTGTATGAAACTCGCATTTTATGTATTTATATATTGTTAATATGATAAATGTGGTGCTTTAGATGAAAATGGAAGTATATGTATCTATATATGTCGTTAATATGAAAAATGTGACACTTATTATGCATATGACTTAGTACCATACGTACTATTGTACTTTAGCATTGTAGATGACTTAATATCAGTGTTGTAAAACTCAACCTACTCGTTCGAGTACTTGGAGAGTACTCAAAATTCGACCAACGACGAAGGAGATTTATGGAAAACTCGGCCAAATTACCTGGAATTAGTCAAATTGGGACCAACTTAGGGAAATTAGTCAAAATGTCAAAATTTATTTAAAAATAGAAAAATAGTAAGGAATTTCAATATCAATATGTATATTTTACAATTTATAACATTTTAATCCTAAAGGCAAAGTAAAGGTTTATCCGATAACCGATATGCTTTTCTTCTCTCTCATTCTCGTCTTCAAGAATTTTAAGATTAATTAAGATGTTTATTATTTGAACTAGTTTAATACTCGAACATGTTGATTTTTATTGCTATTTTCCTATTTTGTCATGAAGTTGATCACCTTTTGATATTTTTCATATATAAATTTCTCCAAAAGTAATTACTTTATAATATGTATCATATCCGAGTACTTCCCGTCTACACCGAATACTCGCTACTCCTCACTCGAATGATCGTGTACCGAGTATCTACAACATTGCTTTAGTACCAATGTTCTTTAAAAATTGTATATGTGCGTTGTTAATTGTAATAGAGTTGTCGACTTCATATAACTGTACTTTGTGTAGAATTGTGAAATATATTGAGCTAATCTTTATCAGCATTTTCCTTTTGTAGAATTGTGGGACCATTTATATCGCAAATGGCCGTGTTGTGCTTGCAAGAAGAAGATGACCTTAGGCTTTTGCAAGAGCATAGAAAGTCCCCCTTATGCTCTAATGGACGTACGCATATGTATGAATTTAAGAGATTGATTCGTAAGAAAAAGAAATGACATAAAGAAGGTGAAATGATGATGATGGTAATGGTAATGTCCATATCAAAGAAATAACCCAAATCTCAAAAGTTGTAAAAGGGCGGATGGGACTCTTACCCCATGCATTCAACTTTATATTTCCATTTTCATTATGAGACTTGTAAAACTTTGTTAAATATAAAATTCCCCTATAATTTACACTACTCATAATTCTATTTATGTTATGTATTACGTAAACTTAATTGAATATATATATATATATATATATATATATATATATATATATATATATATATATATATATATATATATATATATATATATAATCCAAGACAAAATATTAGAGGCGTGAAAATGATCAAATCGAGTGTTCTCTTTAAATGTTCTTATTGATCTAAAATATAATTTGACAAACGCTTTTGACTAAATTCGACAATGTATCCATGTCATTAGTTTTTGAGGAAGCATAAATTGATAAACGCCTTCAGCTCACATTTAACTCGTATTTAAAGAACTGGTTGGTTTATTTTTACTTTTGCTATTTAGCGTCCGACAAAGAAGCATAAAAGTTTGATTTTTGCGACACCCTCATATGATTACATTACACAGCACAGTAGTAGTACTGGCGCATCTCACCCATATTTCTTCCATAATTTATTTTTGGGGGCGCTTGTTTTTCATTATATATATATATATATATATATATATATATATATATATATATATATATATATATATATATATATATATATATATATATATATATATATATATATATATATATATATATATATATATAGAGGTGGGATCAACATAGAACCAAAATTAAACATAGAACCATAGAACCACTATGTTCAGTACTGAACATGCATATGTTCAGTACCGAGCATACATATGTTCAGAGCTGAACATACGTATATGTTCATTAGTAAACATATATTATATATGTTCAGCTCTGAACATATGTATGTTCGGTACTGAACATAGTGCATGTTCAGTACTGAACATGTGGTTCTATGGTTCTATGGATAAAAAATGGTTATATGTTGATCCTTCCTATATATATATATATATATATATATATATATATATATATATATATATATATATATATATATATATATATATATATATATATATATATATATATATATATATATATATATATATATATATATATATATATATATATATATATATATATATATAGGGCTAGAATTAAATACATTTAACAATTATTGTGTGATAGTAGGACCAAATGTGGAGTGTCCGATTGAAATGATCAACGATGTTAGATTCAAGGACCTAATTTTAAAATTATAAAAATTAATTAATCAGATTTTGCAATTAAACCCTTATAAAGGGTATTTTAGTCTATTAATAAATATTTAAAAAATGAAATATCCAATTTATCTCCTAATTTTGTGGGATTACGTGAATAAAAACTGCAAATTAAAACTGCAAATTAAAAATTGAAAATTACAGTACCTTCGAATTCCTTCGAATTCTCAAAGAATAATTTGTGGGTTTTTAAGTTAATTACAGTACTGTCGAATTATTTGAGAATACATCAAATTCCTTGAACCATTCTCAGAGAATGGACTTACTTATGACAAAAAAAAAGTATCATTCTCGTAGAATGACCATGCTTATATCAAATAAGCACAAAGCCCTCATATACATTCTTAAAGAATGTGATACCAAAACACAAACCAATAAAAACTAATATACATTCTCAGAGAATGGGGTTCGACATACAACAAAATTGACACTGCACAAAAACGATTTCACATTTATTATCATGTAATTGTTGCACATCCCAAAATCCAAAACAAAAAATACACATTCCAAACAATTGAACTTTCATTCTTAAAGAATATTCTTGTCATATGTTGCTTTCAATATTCATCCTCAAAGAATATAAGCATTCTTGAAGAATGCATTAGTTTCAGGCTTTCAATCTTCAAAAAAATACTATTGCCCATATGTTTCTTTCAATATTTCATTCTTGAAAAATACGAAATTCTTGGAGAATTCTTCATTACAACACTCTCATTCTTCATTCTTAGCCGACCACCATCTGTAAATACAATAAGAATATACAATGCCATTATAGACATGCTTATAAGTAGCAACTATCGGATAAAATTAAAAACAATTTCATAGTTAACCGAAATTCCTAACAATGAATAATATTATTGGATAAAATTAAAAAGAAATTCATCGTTGATTACCCAATCCAATAATAAATTCAGGGAGGATTTGAGACTTCCAAATTGCAAAAAGAAAAATAAATACTTTAGAACAAAGCACAATGAAGAACTCTTATTAAACAGAAGCCTAAGGAAGAAAATTTGCAAAAAGAAAAACAAACACAATAAAACAAAGCCCAATGAATAAAATTAAATCGTTGACTATCGATCCAATATTAAAACTATTTTAAATAAAAAATTTACATGAATTCGAACGACGACGACATGATTTTTGGAATCCAAAATTAAATCGTTGACTACCGATCCAATATTAAAACTACTCGATGTGTGCGTGTGCTGATTTTTGGAATCGAGAAAAAAACCGACGGATAGGATTATCGAGCAATAGAGATGCGATCGAGAGAAAGGGGATAACACACACCTTCGATGCTGCCGATTATGTTATTGCCGGCGGCGATGGTGGATGAAGCAAGGGAGGAAGCCGGCGGCGATGGTGGATGAGGCAGGGAGGAAGATGGCTGCCGATTGAAGACGGTGAGAGAGACGTGGAGGATAAATAGGGTTGGTAAGTTACGTTCCATAAATATATGCATTTAATTTGGACAAATTAATTAATTAATTAATTGAATTAATAATTATATTATATAAATGGACTAATTTGCCCTATCAAATGATTGGTCCAGAATTAGTCCTACAATCACACAATATAAATGCATTTGAATATATATATATATATATATATATATATATATATATATATATATATATATATATATATATATATATATATATATATAGGGTCATGATCAAATATATCCTGACAAGTATTTGTGTAACCTTAAACTCAATATGGATCACTCATTTAAAAAACATTCTTTTAAGAAAGACTTATCTGTTCATTTAGAATATTATTGTTTTATGTAAAATATATTTCAATCTTTCCAGAATTGTTACAATTTTTTAGATTCTTATTGTTGTGATGTAAATTTTCCAGTAATTTTGTCATAATTGAAATAATTCATTACATTCTTGTTGTTTTAATGTACAAAATTTAGTTCATTCTTTTAAGAATGATAAGAACTCATTCTGTCAATAACTTATTCTGTTAAGAATGCGTTTTTTTTCATTCTTACGATAATGAAATCTGATGGCCAGGATTTGGTTACATAGTAACACAATAATTGTCATTCTTATTATAACCTAGCCCTATATATAACCGCGAGAACTCTTCTCGTCCAATCATTCTCCAAAGGGCAATAACGTCAAACATCTTCCTTCGACGTGACACAATCACGTGCGACGCACGTTCACGGAACGAAATACGAACTTGAGGATTTAAGTGAGTTTTTTTCAACGTGATTTAAGTGGTTTTTTTTCTCATTTTTTTTCCTTTTTCTCATTTTTTTCCTTTTTCTCATTTTTTTCGTTATTATTATTATTTTTTTAAATTTTTTTTCAAATTTTTTTAATTTATTTTTTATTTTAGGATATACTCGGTTTTTAGTGTTTTATTTTTTTATTTTTTTATTATTTATTATTTTTTTATTTTTTTTGAATGCTACAGTACTCGATTTTTAATCTTTTTTTGTTTTTTTTTCATTTTTGATGTATATTTTTTAATTTTTAATATTTTTTAATCTTAATTTCAACGTTTTTTTCGTATTTGTAATCTAATCATTTTGGATCATGATATTTTTAATCATAACGTTTTGGATCATGTATTTTTGGATCATAACATTTTGGATCAGAGTTTTTTTGCATCTTGGATCATAAGTTTTAAATCATTTTGTCGTTATATGTTTTTTTAACTCGTTTTGGATCATAACGACTTTTGGATCTTGAATCATAACGAATTTTGAATCTTGGATCATAAGTTTTGAATCATAAAACATGTCTTAGTTCTTAATATTTTGGATCGTAGACTTTTTTCTTTGGTAATTTGATAAGTTTTTGCTTAAAAATAAAAAAAATATACACATAAAAACTTATTATCAAAAAATTATTTTTACAAACTTACTAATATGATGTCTAGAATGATTCCTTAAATTTTTATAATTTTTGAAAGATTTTTTTTATTTTTTTGATTTTTTAAATATAAAAATTAATTTTTTTTCAATTTTTCATGATTATGCTTGTTTTGTAGATAATTAAATTTTAAAAACTTTGGTTTTCTCAAATTTTTTTTACAAAAGAAAAAAGTTATGGCCAAAATACAAAATAGGTGAAAAAAAATAAAGCAACCAATCAGAGAGTGCCACGTGGCGCTGAGAGTGGGGGCGCGTGCGGGAGAATTTTGGCTGAAGTTACGGACACTCAATTGTATATCAAATGACATAAATGACCTTTGAATATTCTATTTCCCTCCCTCTTAGTTTCTAATATTTACAAAAACAACCCCTGAATTTTAGTATATGATCATTATTTGCACATTGAATCTAATCCACCCATTTTTCAAGATTAAAGGTCCAGATTTGTCCTCGCAGTTCTTACCGGATTTTGGGTTCCTACACGATCCTCCTTATATATATATATATATATATATATATATATATATATATATATATATATATATATATATATATATATATATATATATATGGTCCCGTTCCGATGAGGACTCAGAAGGACCAAATCATAAAATCAAGAATAATACTATATCATTATCAAAAAAAATTAGAAAAAAATTTTTGGATCATTGAAAAAAGTAATGATCCAATTTTTTTTTGGATCATTGTTTTATTATAAAAAAAATAATGATCCAAAAATTTTTTTTCGAATTTTTTTTCTCAAATATAGTACTATGATCCATTTTATTTTTTATATTATTTTTTTATTTTTTTCCAATTTTTTAAGGTATCCTCACGAGTCATCACTTTAAGAAGAGTCTTCACCCGATCGCTTATATATATATATATATATATATATATATATATATATATATATATATATATATATATATATATATATATATATATATATATATATATATATATATATATATATATATATATATATATATATATATATAGGGCCAACAGTTATTGTGAAGCAGTTGCGTAATTCAGATGTAATTCATATATATATATATATATATATATATATATATATATATATATATATATATATATATATATATATATATATATAAAATAAAGAATAATAAGGTGGGCTTCTCACCGGATCTTGGGTTTTGATCCTATCAGTTCGGGTTGAAAATATATCGTTATGGGGATCTTAAAAGTTGTCTATATCTGATATATGAGCATTAATACTTGAATCGTCGTCTCGAACTTCAAAATTATAATTTCCCACTGTGTCGATTTGAATGCCATCAGGGTTGTCAAGCGACGTTTCGTGTTCTTCACTGGATTTGCCGCCGGACTCACGGTGCGATTACTGTCGTCGGAGTTTCCCAACCTGTGTGTTTTTCTCCTTTATAGATTTCCGTTAATTCTTCGTCAAAACCTTCCATGTTTTTATCTATGTTGCTGAACAAACAATCGACATCCGGTTTTTCAGAACCATCCATCGAAATTTTTCGTAAGTATATGATACACACCTTCCGAGTCGTCATCTTCCGAGTCTATGACATCTGAATTACGCAACATCAATTCCCACCCTTCCCCGTCTTCTTTGATCCAAACCTCAAAATTAGTTGTTCTCCAATTGACCAGGACAGACCGGTTAATATCTTTGTTAATCTTCGTGAGGATACAAACTCTTCATTAGGACACATTAGCAATATCGAGGGACGCTTGCCATGGGGTTAATACCATCCGAAATTACTAGCTATACTATTAAAGTTTTTTGAATCCCACAGTTAAATGGGGACTCCCCGTATTTTTATCCATACTGCTTTGAAAGGTTAAATATAAGATTCCTCCCATCCTCTAAGGCATGCAAACCATCTCTTCTAGAGTTCCTATTTCGAGGTCATGAATTTATCCGCATCCGAGGAGTTCCCATGGTCGAACATTACTGCTAATCTACCCAAATATCTCACTGTTGTACTGATAAATTTTTCCGCCCTAATAATAGAGAAGAAAGAAGATAGGCTTTCATAATATTTTGCTTCTCCAACGAAGCACCTTTTTAGCCAAAGGCTTCATCTTGGAGTGATTATATAGGGAATATTAATTGATTATGGTCTTGCAATTGAGTTTCCTTTTACTATATATATGAAAGATCAATTTAGGCCTTTTTTTTCCCGGGTTGTTTCCATGTTCCAACTGCTGACCTGCCTTCTTTCTGGAATGATCTGCTTTGCCTTCTTTTCTCTTAACAACTCCAAATTTCCTCATTTATAGCCTCTCCATTTCTGATGTATTTGGCTACATTAACGTTCAGAACCATGTTAGCTATCCTAATATCCCCTATGCTCCTCTCCAGCCCCCATGTGTTCGATACATCAATGAATCTAACGAACCCGAAGTTGTTTCCATTTCTGTCCTTTTTCTTGGTGAGGTACAAATCAATTATATTGTCGTATCTTCAAAATATTTTCCACAATTCCGATTTTGACCATCCATATGGAATGTTTGAAACAAAGAATGACGTTGCCGGTCTTGATAGATCCTGATTCCACCAATCTTTTCCTCCATAATAAGTAGCGTGTTTTCGGTACCTGACTTCTGTCCATCCATCTTTTTTCTGGTTACATGTTGTATCTCTCTCGATTTTTGTCACTTTTCCTTGTTCGCTCTCTCTCTCTCATGTACTTTAAGTCTTTAACATTGTAGTGGCGAATGGTGGTGATGGAAGGTGGTTTTTGTTGTCGGAGGTGGATGATGGTGGTGAGAGGTGGACGGTGATGGCAAGAGTGAATGGTGTTGGCCTAAGGGGATGATCGGGACATAATTTAATGGTAAATCACAGGCCCGTTTTTAAGGAGGGGCAAGAAGGGCATTGGCACAGGGCCCAAAATTTTAAGGGGCCCAAATTTTTTTTAAGTATACTAGGTTCATCGAGCCCAAGCAAAAGTCCAAAATCCAAATAATGTGGGAGCGGGAGGAGTAGTCGACGCGTACATGACTGAATTGCCTCTTCCGATCAGGTAGTGCTGCCAAAAAGAAATTCCACAAGGTGCGTTCGTTCGACTCTGCAATCCGTGAAGAAGACTCTAAAGGCTTCATTGGGGTTACTCTTAAAAAGGGGCCAGCAAACATCGATCAATTCAATTGATCATCACGAATCACGAATCACGAATCAATTCAATTGATCATCACGAATCGACAACCATCAGGTAATAGAAATTGAAATTGAAATTGGATTAGGTTGAAAGAAAGTGAAATTGCCAAATTAGACTATGACTTTATGAAATTGAAATTGGATTATGACTTTATGAAATTGAAACTTGTAGTGATGAAGTCTAAGCAACCATCCGGGTATCAAAAACTTAAAAAGAGAAAACTAGAAGAAGAAAAGAGAAAGGCTGACTTATGCTCCACAATGACCCAAGATAGGCTTAGTGGTTTGGCGATGATATCTATCGAGAACGAAATCTTAGAGAGTATAAACTACGAAGAGTTGATCAACCAATTTGCTATCAAGAATGCCAGGAGAGCTTCGCGGGTTATGAGTTAGCTGTTACGATATGTTTTTGCTATGTTTAATGCTATAAAATACTATGTTTTTTGCTATGTTAGCTCATTAAAATACTATGATTTTGCTATGTTTAGTGCTATAAAATTTATTGTTTTAAAATAAAATTTGTTTATGTACTTTAATTTGTTACACGCTAAAGCCCAATGACCTCTTTTTCCCGCTCGTCCCGGGCATTTGAATCCTCGGGACCGGCCCTCGTAAATCATGTATAAATATTTGCTCAATGACAATAGTAAATCGTGTACTGTTACAATACCAAATCAAAATTATAAATATTAAACCATTGGCATGAGAAATCGTAAGAAAAAATTGAATATATGTATAAATATTGATTATTACCCCACAATATTATTTTTTCTAAAATTGATGTTTTTTTGTTGGAGTTCGTTTTTGTCTCTTACAAACAAAAAGTAGGAATAGAATCACTCTAAAAGAAATTGACAACAAACTAAAAGAGTAAAAGGAAAACGAGAAAGAAAAATCAAGGGGACTTTGGACTACAAAATAAAGGTTTTTTGTGACCAACCACAGACTTCTTCTATCTCTATTTGAACCCACAAAAAATCTAGCTCTCAATTTACAAATATGCCCATGGGGCTACAAAACATCCCGAATTACAAAATTGCCCATGGACAAATCAACAAGTACAAAGGAATATTTTCCTTTAGCATGAATCAAAGTATTTTTATCCCAATTGATACTTAAAAACACAACCAAAAGTCACATACCATTTTGTAGCATTCATTCATTCATCACAAACTCTCTCTCCCTGTTATTTTGCAAAGATTCAACTAAATTAATAATTTTCAAAAATCAAATCAATCTTATAAAAAGATATCAACAATAAATGTGGCGACTTACATAACAGCCTACAAAACAGTTGATAATATGCTTGTGTAAAAATCTTTATGTTAAACTAAGTTAAATATTAATAAAACAAAAATTGTATGACAATCCTAGATTTTTTCATCTAATTTAGGAAATGAGTTACCTTGAATGATTTGAAAATAAAAAATCAAGATATTTGAATGATTTTTTTGTAATCTATATAACCATATTATTCATATCCAACATATTATTCATATCATTTAGATAACTTTATAATTATAAAGTTTGTACAAAATAGACGTTTTTTTTGACATGTTTAGAAAGAAAGGTAATGGAATGATGATGATGGAATTGGAAAAGGCTTTTCATCCAAGCAAACCACTTTCTACTCCCTCTTTTATCCCTCTTCAGTCTGTCAACTTCAGTCCTCTTCCAGATATCCTCCTTTGATTCTACAATCTCTCTCCACCATGTGCAATCTCCGTCTTTATAAATTCTCCAATCTCTCTGTACTCACTACTCAATTGCACTTCTTCTTCTTCTTCTTCTTCATCTTCATTCGTCAGACACGAAACCGCCATGGAAGCTCAACAGCAAGAACAAGATCTAGGAAACAAAAACAATAACAGTTATTTATGTAGGCAGAGTAGTACGAGGTGGACACCCACAAGTGATCAGATTAGAATCCTTAAAGAACTTTACTACAACAATGGAATCCGGTCACCAACTGCTGACCAGATTCAGAGAATCGCAGCTCGTTTGAGACATTATGGGAAAATCGAAGGCAAAAATGTGTTTTATTGGTTTCAGAACCATAAAGCTCGTGAGAGACAGAAGAAAAGATTTACCCCGGTACCTGTAACTCCACCTCCGCCGCCTCCTTCCACCGCTACCCTCCTCCCATCTCCGTTTTCCGATCACCGCCACCACCAAAACATGCATGTCGTCAACCCTCACCACCCACCGCAATTCTACAGCCAACAACACAAACTCTACACCGGTCATCAAATCTCTCCACATGGTACTTGTAACACCCCACCGTTTTGTTAATTTATGAACAAATTTTGTTCAAAACCCGTTTGGTTTGTCTTTACACTTTAAAAACCCTAATTTTCATGTGGGTATACTTATGTATCTGTCGGATTTTCGTTTTGCAGAGGGAGGTTCTTCTTCTTCTTCGCCGGTATTCATGCCTGTTGGCCATGGCTATGGATCTGTCGCCATGGAAAAGAGCTTCAAGGTATACAATACCTACATGAACTATATCATGCAAAATGGAGGAAAAATCTTTTATCTATAACCTCACATTAAAACATTTGAATATCTATATTAATTATTAAAATTAGTAAAAGGATGATCGCACTCGAATTCATTAACTTGAACTCTCAAGAATAATGGAAAACCATTTGGGCACGAATAAAACCTAAAATCATTGAAAATTTTGTGCAATGTATGTAGGAGTGTTCGATATCACCCGGAGAGACCAGGGTCGCCGGAGGAATGAACAACAATTTCGGGTTATGGTCTGGTGTCGATTCGTATTCTTACCAGAAGCTTAAGCCGGAGTTTGAAGTATCGGAGGACGGCAACGACGGAGGAGGAGAGTTGTCAACTCCGATCGAGACGCTTCCACTCTTCCCAGTCCACGGTGGAACCAATCATGATATTTTCAACATGAAGGCGGCGGTGGAGTCGGAGCATAACAATGGAAGTTGTTATCCCGGTGGAAGTTGGTTTCGGTCCGACGGTCGGACTTCACTTGAACTAAGTCTTAACTCGTACGGATATTATAACTAATTCCATCTTGATTAGTAATTAGTAATGAATGAGTTGATTAATCATGTAATTATTTAGTAACTATGGATGTATGCTAATTATGGATGACATTATCTATTAACTGCCTCTTATATTGATATGATATTTGAACTCCTTTCTAACAAAATTATTGTCGGTATCATGTAAAATAATTAGTATGCTTTTTCCATTTTAATTTCTTTGTATTAATTTATCTCTGAACATAAATATTTCAGAGATGGTACTACGAAATTACCATGTGATTTAGTGACTTGTCTATTTTTATGATGGTAACAAATATGCTTTTTTTATTTAAAGAATGTATTAGATTTATTTGGTTAATTCTTGAGGCAATGTGTGACAACTGCCAATGTTTCGTTAATTAACTGTTGAAACTACGATTCTGTAATAAGTACGTCATATGGCTTCTTCAGTAGTAAAGATAACATAATTGCAACGTAAATTTAGTAAATGACATAATGATGAAAGTGTATTGACACTATGCGTACATGATCTTAATTTGTCACTAGAAATGGTTTAGAATTTTGCAAATTCCATTTTAGTTGATTAATATTTTGGTCTTATGTCTATGTTTATCAAAATTCAGTAGAAGGTAATCCATAAGATGATACTTCAAGTTCTTAGGCACAAAACATGAAACATGCAACATACTAATTCTTACGTATGGAATGTCTATCTTTTAGGAGAGCCAAAAACGTCTTATATCATTAGTATATAATATATATGTACTCATAGTACCCAAAAAATGAACAAATATGACAAAATAAATCTTTGAAAGTAACAAATAGCTAGTGTCGATAATTTTGAACAAGTTAGATTTTGACTTGTTCATTAAATGCACGTTGCACCACCTCCTAAAGTGAAGGTCTATACCCACACAAACATCTGAATTCCATCGATGTTTGATTTTCAGAAGTTCATATGACGTATTAGGGTCGAATGTTAAGAAGTTCAAAAGACACTAAACTTGGACTAATAGTGCATTAAGGTGGTGTCTTATAGCCTCTGAACTACTTAGAGCGTTTGATTCCTTAAAATATAACATTTGAATGGGTCAGAGTCTTTCTTTTAATGAGTCTTTTAACCATTTAGTTTCAAAATGTATTTGAATCACTTATCTTCTAAAAATATTCCAACATTGTCGTTTAACCTAAAACCCTCTCCTTTTATTTTTTCTTCAGCTGACACGTCTTTCTTCCCCGTCCCAAACGTGAAGTGTCGACCAACAAGTTTCTCTCTCATCTCCGACATCGCTTGTCACCTTCAAACTGTCCGCGAGCCTTCGTCTTCAATAGATTCGTCGTCGCCATCGCTGCCTGCTCCAACTCTGACTACCCTGTCACCGACGCCTTTGCTCCATCTCTGAGGAAACAGCTCGATCCGCTGGCAAAGCCTGGCCCCTTGTTGCATAGAGTTAATTGGTCACTTAGTTAATACACTTCTTTCTTAAATGGAATTAATTTCTCAAATGATGAAAAGTGTTTGTTTGGCAACATGGTTTCAAATGTCACAAATCATATGTTAAGAACATCTCAATGGCTTAATTTTATGATTTTTGTCCACTTAACATCTCAATTTTGGATTGTCTTCTGTTTAAGTTTGGATTATCTAAGAACCAGGTTGTGCCGTTTGTGGGTTTGGTTCTCATAGAGTCATAAACCAATTAATCTGTGTAGTTTTTCTATTTTAATCTTTTATATCTACCCGATTACGTCTACGTAATTACTTTATGATTTATGGTTTCGATTTCTATACGTTGCAATTCTCCAAATGGGTTTTTGACTTACTGGAGTCTGTGGCTGTGTTAACCTACAAGTTTGATGTGTTCTTTGGAGACCGGATGAAGTTTGTATTTGTTCAATTTTGTAA
>CM042016.1:31392107-31442107 GCA_023525715.1 Cichorium intybus | reverse complement strand
AGTTTAGAAACTCTACATGTATGCAATCATGTTCTGTATCTGCAAAATGGTTGTTGTTAGATGAGAACGTATTTGAATAGTCTACTATGTTGCCAAAAGATTCAAAATAGACTGGAAATGATTTGTTAATTGAAAATTAGAGAAATGATGTTACTATGGTATACCTGTGAAAGTTCGCTTGGTTTCTCTAAGCAAAGTGTTTGTCTGAGAAAATAGATCTTAAAGCCTAGAGACGAACGTAGATATTTGAGAGACCTGTAGAAAGTAAAAATGTTCATGATCGTCTACATTTTTCAGGGTCGACTTAATACCTTGAATGTTCTGAGGCAGGTTGGTGATATCAAACGAGTCCAGAAGCAGTTGAAATTTTATAACCAGGGATTCAGTTAAGATTGAGGTTGTTGGAGTTGGCGCTAGTGACGATGCAACTAGTTCTGAGGAATGAAATATTTTAAGTACTACCAAACCAACCTGGATATTTGCAATTTCAGAAGATAAGCTTTCCATAATTGTGTCGACTTTGGTGAAAATCTTAGTAACAACATCAAGGACCTAGGATAAAGTCACTGTTTTGGTTGTCTCATCTACGATGTGGTGTTGCAATGCAAGATCATGGAAAATAGAGGGTGTAACCTTTATCCCTCGTTGTTTCTTTCCAGGGACATTAACGTTCGTGGAGATGATGTATGAGAAATACTTTGGGGTGATGTGTATACAGAAGCTGAATGGCCCCTTACATATATCTCCTACACCGGTATATGAATTCGACCCTCGGATGTCGTTATGGTGTCCTGTTGAATTACAATGTCAACTTGTTGAGAAACTGATGATGGTTCAAGGCTAAGTATGGATTTAGTATATGCTCCTTCTGATAAGATTTTCTCAATTAACTTGTCTTCATTGGTAGGGCATTTTTTTATTTGTTGTGTGGGGCTAAAAGGTGGTTAATCCTCCATCAGTGTATCATTCTACAAAGAGGAATGGTGAGCTGATTTTCATGCCTGAGCTTGCTCAGTGTGAGTAGAGTCAGAGTATCTTCTCGAGGATATTTTTTAGGGCAAATAATTGGGTGACCCGTCAACAGTGGATTTTAAGGGCTGGCTAGGCTACACTGGTGGTGTGATAGCCTTCCCTTATCAGAAAGCAAAGAAATATGAGGTCTTGATCATATAGGTAGAGAAGACAGAGAGAGACAATGAGACTTATTGGGATTGTTGTTTGTTTTGGTGAATGAATTAGTTTTTTTCTTTTGAGTAATGGAAGATGTGGATGTTGACTTAAAATAGATATGCTTATTAGATGTGGATTTACGTAGGGACTTTATGGATGGAGATGAGAAGCGGATATGACGATTTGGAGGTAGAAAGGTTAGGCTTGCAGATGATCAAAGCCTGGATATCACCGAAGTGGGGGATGTTGGCCTCCAAACAAGCTTAGGTACGAAGTGGAATTTGAAGAATCTGAATGTCATTCTAGATCTCAAGCGGATGCTGATATCCGTAAGGCGGTTGGATTACGAGGGGCACCATTTTGAGTTTGGAAATCACCAATAGAAGGTAAAAAAAGGAACGTGGTTGTTTCCAGAGGCCAACGAGGGACCTTGTACATGGTCAAGACCTCGCGGGGGAGGTAAACACTATAGTAGAAGAAACGAGACTTCTATTCTATGGCACCAAATACTTGGTCATATGAGTGATAAGAGGATGAAGATGTTGGCATCCAAGGAAAAATTCATGATGTGAAGAATATCACCCCAGAATTTTGTAAGCCATGTTGTTGCCATACATATGTGCAAATACATACATATGTACACACATATCTATATACATATGGACAAGGATATACATACATATTCATACGCAACCACATACATATGTATGCATGTTTGTATGTATGTATGTATGTATGTATGTATGTATGTGTGTATATAATAATAATAATAATAATAATAATAATAATAACTATAGTAATAACCAGTTTGAATAACAAACATAATAATAATAATAATAATAATAATAATAATAATAATAATAATAATAATAATAATAATAATAATGACATATTCAAAGGTTAAGCTCTTAAAAGGTTTATATTTTACTTAGATGACATATTCACTAATATTTTTTAAAACAAATTTTTTGTTATAATGCTAGACGGAGTAATGCTCGGGTTCGTTGCGGGATCGACTAATATAGGTACGGTACCGCCGGTACCTCCGGTACCGCTGCCCCCTCTCCATCGGGTTCTGCGGGTTCGACTCATTTGAGCTCGTTTGGGAGATGGTGAAACCGCCCCATCTATCACAAAATGTAAAAATAAAAATTTTTAATACTAAAAATTTAACTTTTTACCCACTCCTATAAATACCTCCCTCTACCCATTAAAAAAATCACACCTTTCTCTCAATCTTTCACACTATTCTCTCAACCTTTCACACCATTCTCTACTTTCTTTCTAAATATTTTATTTTAGATTTCTAAAAAAATGGCAGCCAACGTACATAAGATGATTCGTTCTTGGTCTAAACCAAAAGAGGTGGCTTTGACAAGAGCCTGGGTTTCCGTCACCGAAGAAACGGATACGACATCCTTCCGATCATTCTGGACTCGTGTGGAGGAAGAGTTCCACAGAATTCTAGGCGCGATTCATTATCGGAGCCACCATCAGCTTAACGCAAAATGGAAAGATATGAAGTTAAAAATGGTACAATTTAACCAAATTTACGTCAACAAATCTTTCAACCGAGCAAACGAGACAACCGACGAAGAGGTCGTGGAACAAGCCCTACAACAGTATATGGTGACACGTAACAAAGAGTTCAAGCACACAGAAGCATGTGATGTTATGAAATAGACACCTAGTTTTCTTTAGATTCTAGTATTTAGGATTAAATTTCTCGTATTTAGGATTTAATTTCCCGTATTTAGGTTGTTTTTAAAAATTTTTAATGGTGTGTTTTTTTTAATTAAATGTCCTTTGACTTTTGATTTAATGTTATTTGTGATGTTTATTTTATTAATTGCATTTTATTATTATTTATAATATTAAATTAAATATTAAAAATCATTTATTAAATTAATAAATGAATTTAATAATCAAAATCTGATGTGGCATTGTGGGTTCAGTGAGTATTGGTTTCATGAGTGAAAGATTGGTGAAAGATGGGGAAAGATGGAAGTGAGAGGAGAAAAAAAGCTGACGTGGCACGTGGGTTCAACGGGATGGGAGGGAACTACCCCCCCCCCCCCACCCTAAACTCACTACAATAGTTAACATAATATAATTTATTTTTTAGAAATCAACTAATTTATCTTTATCTTTCTCATATGTTTCATAAACTATCCTTATATGATATTTTTAATTTTTAAGTCTATTTTATATTTTTGAAAAAAATGTTAGTTGATATTAATATTTTAAATGAATTAAAAATGATTAAAAATATGTCACACTAATATTTTATAGCTTTTTGTAAAATTTTGACAATTATATTTTATGATATAAATTTCTATAAAATATATTTAACTCTATTTTCTATATTTAATCAAATAGATTATGTCATAAAAATAATATATAAATATAAATAGTGTTTAAAATGAATTGTTGTAAATTATAATGACCAAAATGAAGAAAACCAACAAGAAGATTAAAATTATATAGATAAATAAGATTTTCAAAAAGATTTTATCTCCGATGATAAAAAGATTTTTAAAGTCTTTTCAAATAGTAAAGCCCTTTTGAGAAATCATTTTTGGAAATGTTTGAATAATACTAATATTAATAATAATATCAATAATAATAAGAACAACAACAACAACAATAATAACAAAACCACATTTTGAAAATTATTTAATTATTTCATTCAAATTATTTCTTATTTTTACAGATAATCCATAAGAGATGAAATAAAAATTACCTATCAATTTTGTTGCGTATAGAAGAGACACAAATGTAGGTTTTTGGAATCACGAATTGCTTCTAAAATCATGTAAATTACTGTCCGAATTTGATATTTTGATCATTAATGTTTAGGTATCACGAAATACAAATTAGGATAATTCAAGAAGAACGTACTTGATTTTAGGCACAAAACAAGTCTAGAGTTTTATTTTTTTAATTTTTTTTGATGATTCAGAGAATTAATGTTCTTACTGTCTGTCAATATAAACATTTTCCCGATCTTTTTAAGTCAGTAAACCGATTCCGTTAATTTAGTAGAGGTTCTAGGGGCGATTAATGGTTGACCACCAATGTCAGCGTCAGCATGTGTTGATGTTGATGTTGAGCACTAAGAAAGGCTCCCACTAAGGACTCTACGCCTACGACCCTGCAAATGCAGCCCGTTGACCCCTGTTATTTTGATCTTACCGGTATCAAATTAGTCCAATACAAGTATGTATTCTTGGATTTTCTAACTTGTATTAAAACTAAAATATGATTTTATTAATACATTTATTATTTTTGTTATATTAATATATTAAAATGACATTAAAATCATCGACACATCTAAATACTAAACGATAAATTAAATAAATTTTTAATTAGTTTCTGTTACTATTCCATAACCAATTAGGAATTAGTGCCCTGAGAATTTAACTCCTTTGGTATTTGGGGTGCTACTAAAGATACACCCTAGATACACTTTTAACAAAAGTCAAAATATTTTCAACCAATCATATTTAATTTTTTTCAGAAAACAATACAATTTCAACAAATAGAAAATCATTGACTTTAAATAAGATGTATTTCAAATAAAAATAAAAAACCATTAACTTTAAATAAGATGTATTTCAAGTAAAAAAATGTATATTTAATTATTTCCATTTGGTTTCGTTGATAATTTTGTAGAAAAAATATACCCTTTTCTTGTAGTGTTATTATGAATATCCAGGAAGAAACACGATAAAGGTTTTGTACTTCCCCAAAACGGTACGTGGGATGCACGGACATCGAACTGGAGCGTGGGAGTAGGGAGACACATCAGACAGAGATTTGTAGGGTAATAATGATTTCGAATTGTCTTGAAAATTGGGGCGACGGCTAAAGGTTAATCATTTGAACTTGGAAAAAAAAATCAGAAAACAACCACCTTTACCATAAAATCTGGCCGTTATTTTTTTTCCCTTCAAAAATTCAAAAAGTAAAAACTGTGAATTCCTTAATTATTATTATCAGCGTACGATTGAATACTTGGAACTTTACATGTGACAAATAGTTTCACCAGTATCTTTCTCAACGTTTTGGTATGCCATAACTAATTTTAAAAATATACATTTCAAAATATTATACTTCCTCCGTCCCAAAATGATAGTCCTCAGACAAAAAACACATAGATTAAGAAAACATTAAATGCATCTTATTTTTTCCCACAAAATTACTGTTTTACCCTTTCTTTGCATTTAATGTTGGCATTAGATGTGTTGGCTGTTACAATTACAGTTAGGGGTATTTTGGTAAAGATGTCATTTATATTTAGAAATGGACTAACATTTTGGGAAAACTAAAAAGGAAACATGGACTATCATTTTGGGACGGAGGAAGTAGTTTTTAGACTAAGAAGTGTGGTAACACTTAGTACCATCCACTTTTAGCTTTCGTTAATCATTCATTATTTAAATTGTTGGAAATAGTAAACTCTCACTACCACTCATTTTTCATATTTAAATAAAATAATATAATTAAATTAGACTAAACTAAAAAATTAATTTAATAAAATAAAACACTTCATTGATTAATATATTAAAATTACAAAACGTAAATTAAAACGATAAAACACAAATTAAATAAAACAGCTAAAAATGACAAACGAAAAACCTTAAAAATAGGACAACTAAAACGACATTACAAAACACACACAAAAACTACAAACGTCAATCCTTAAAGACATACGAGTTGCCGTTGAATCCGTTGTCAGAAAGCTCATCTTCATAGTATTCGACATACCCATCCGTTTCATCATCCGTCGACGCGAACAACTCTTCATCTGCAATATCGACGCTTTTAATTGCGTTCCTGCGAACAACTCTTCATCCGTAGTATCGGCGAAAACCCCTTTATACCTCTTGCATCCCACCGTTGTTGAAAAAAATCGAATCGTGATTCCAAATCGGCAACAATGCATAAAAACATTTGTTTACTCATTTGGTACCTTTGCCGGAACTTAGTTGCGTAGATGGCGTTATCGGCAAAATAGTCTTGAATTAAATGATTGTGGCCATCTTCACGTTCTCTACGTAAAGGAGGACCTCGTCGTCTTGGTACATGTGAACTTCTCGAATCGTTTCCATAGTACGCTATCGTGTGTTGATTATTTGACCAACAAATTCCATTTCCAGAATTTGATTGGTATCTTCGGATGAAGACGACGGTGACGACAACGATTGCGAAAACATTTTAAAATTTCGCATTTGAAAGAGTTTGTTAGGTAAGAGTTATATAAAAATAGGTATATGTATGTATGTGTGTGTGTGTCTATATATATATATATATATATATATATATATATATATATATATATATATATATATATATATATATATATATATATATATATATATATATATATATATATATATATATATATATATATAGAATAATTTAAAAAAATATATAAAATTTTTTAACCGTTGCATAGCTGTTGGGGTGGAGGGGTGGTGAAATTCTAGGATTAAAACTTTGCGGCATCCGAAACCCACGCCAACCCCTACACCACGGTCACCTTCCCAAGTGGGTCGGTGTATCGCGCAGTGTTATGGGGCCACGCTGCAACCCCAGCCCTGTGGGCTTCCCACACCTGTCGGTCTTAAAAGAGTTTAGAGCAATTTTAATTGGTGAATTCATTTTATTTTTCTATATTATGTTTTCATAAATTTATCAAATAAGATATTACTAATTTAAATCATTTTCAATAATTTGTTATCTATAAATTGTTAACTTATTTCTATTTTTAAGAAATATTTTATAAAGTCCGATATATATTTAAAAATTATAAACATATATAATATCTATAAAATTAAATACAAATAATATATTATAATATTAAAACAATAAATATGCCAGGTCTTTTACTAAAATAAAAAATGTGATAAAATTATTATGTTTGTAGTTATAAAAGAAGAAAGAAGCCCTGGTGGTCAGCATATTGAACTATCCATGTAGCTGAGAGCCCTTGTCGTGTATGTTATATGTATATCAGAGGCCAGAGAGCCGTTCTGTTAACTTGTATCGATGAAAAATTTATTCCATAGATGAATTTAATATTAATAAAATTATTAATATATAAAAACTTAATGGTTAAAAAACTATTTAAACTTTAAAGATTAAATTAAATAAAAAGTAAACTAGAAATCATTAAATGAATAAGTTAATCGTGTAAAGAATAAAACTCAAAAAAAATTTTTTATTAAAATCTAACAATTTTATATTATTGATTCAAATATAAAATTTATTTTAATAATAAAATAATCTTTTTGATGTTAATTAGTAATATCTAAACTCTTAAAAAGGATTACTAATATTATGCACTCTTATATCTTGAAAAACATAATACTTTCATTTTGTGCTGTTAAATAAAACGCGACATTTTGGTAGATATGTTTTCCTTTTTAATTTATAACATGTCTAATAATCATTATTTAATGTTATTATTAAATTTAATTGCAGTTTCATAGACTTTATTTCCTACATATTATGGTTTATTTTTAAGATATTATTAATGATTGAAAACAATCCATGTAGCATTTGTCAAATCAGATATTTTGATGAACAAAATCAATTAGTTAAAGCAAAACTTAAAGTCTATACATACCTCTGAGGTAACTTTTGCGGAAAAATAATGTAGCAGGCCAAATCATAGGCGGAGGAGAAGAAGCAAGTAACCAGCACCCCATTAGCCACTTGGTTTCTTCACTAGGGAAAGTGATATATAAGAGTAATCAAATATCAAAGTTGTATAAAAGATATCATATAAGTGTACGAACTACAAAAATACCATCCAACTATATCATGTATATATGTTATTGTCGGATCTAGATGTCCAAACATGATATAAAAATGATAAAGCTAATAACATATGATATTAAAATGTCACATAAACAATAAGTTAGACATCTTAATGATCATTCATCACAGTGAATTGGATTCATGATAAAATGATGTAATACTTCTATTTATCATTTTATGTGTAAAATGATGTGATATCTATAATTAATTCATATGGTATGAATTGATAAAAAATAGTACAAATAATAATATGATTATTAATATCATAGGGTTTAAATGATTCTTATAAGTTTACTAAACACTTATTTATTTTAACATATTAAAATAATTAACATTTGTCTATATAGAGATATGCATAAATCGAATATATATATATATATATATATATATATATATATATATATATATATATATATATATATATATATATATATATATATATATATATATATGTGTGTGTGTGTGTGTGTTTTCAAATGATATATTTCAAAGAGTTGAAATATATTATAAAACTTATATTGTGAAATGGAAATGATTTGTACACTTTATAAAATATAAAGTAAATGTTTCTAATGTATAAAAATCAAGAGAAATATATTTTTTCTTTCTTTCTCTCTCTCTCTCTCTCTCTCTCACAATTCGCCAAACACAAGGAAGAGAGAGGTCCAATAGAAATATATTGATCTCATCCATTGTCCTTTGCATGTTCACATTTTGACTATGACATATTGGAAGAGTGTGTTGCATGGTCTTTAAAACGATTACATGTGAACTTGAGAAGCTAGTAATTCTTTTTCCTTCACACTCTCTCGGCGAAAACTCTATTATTCTTTTTCTAGATTTCTTCTTCCTAGTTAGGTGTAGATTTGATCTCACACTCATCTCTCTTAGAAACCATACATGTTTTTTGATTTCTAAGCTTAAGAGAAAGCAAGAAGAAAAGCAAGGAACTAATATTCCAAGGTGTTGCAACTTGTGGTGGATACATTTGGACAAGAACATAGTTTTGTTCTTGTTGCCTTCACAACAACATTCAATCTTTGAGATTGAACCAAAGGACATCAAAGGTTGTGTTTCCTTCATGCTTCATGTAGTTGCATTATTTTTAAGATGCACATAATCAAAGATCTTTTGGTGGGAATAAAACTAGTTTATGTTTATGATCAATGTTAAAGATTTTGTTCCCGATTTCATAAAATCATGTGTTTTGAACATCATACTTTGAACATAAAATCTGAACCGTTATATCATCAAACTTCGTCTAGTGTTAAAATTTGTCCTGTAGGTCACCGACTTTATCATGTAAAATTTTAATTTTCCCGGTTATATATATTAAATGGGATAAAAGAAATGATGTGGCTTATTACACGGAATTTTTATCATATTATGTGGAATTTATATCATATTACTCCTTTCACCCTTATTAACCCAATCAAAATTACCCTACATAACAGTCCCATACTTGTCCTGGAACGCGATTCACACGAAAAGTCAATCACCAAATAACGAGAACTTGATCTCAAGAACTAGTCGATTCACTTTGACCAACCTCTTCGAATTGCAGATAGATGTTAGGGGTGACATTGGTATGATACCGAGTTTTTTTCCTTTATACCATGTATCGTACCAACTATAGTTGGCAGAGGAATTTAACTATCAGTACCGTACCAAGTATACTTTGTACAAACTTATTTGGCTGCCAACAAATTTGGTTGCTACATATTGGTATTGGCATATACCAAAAACTTTTCTTTTAATATTGTTTGCCTAATTGTTCATCGCAATACTCGCTAGTCGCTTGTGTTAGTAGTTTGATTTTAATATCTAGTGTTGTTTGAAAAAGGAATTAGTATTAAGCAGTGTTGCAAATGTCGTTAGGCGTTGCCAGACCGACGGACTAGCGAGTAGCGAGTAATTGGCTAGGCGGTGAGTAATCGGTGAGTACTGTTCATGACTATATATATATATATATATATATATATATATATATATATATATATATATATATATATATATACTAGGTTATAAACCCGTGTGATACACGGATTGAGAACTTAAAATGCATACATACATACATTGCCATTTCTTGCTAAAAAACAAAACCAAATAATAAACCAAAAGGGTTATATGCAAGATATAGCAACATACTTCTATTGACACATAGACACACTCACATAGACAGACATAGAAACAAAAACATACAAACCTAGACTCAACTTTATTGTCAATGTAATTAAATAGCAATGGACTTTTAATTAACAAAAAATAGAAACAAACCGTCATGAAATTATAAGTATCAGGTCAGGATTTTAATATTTTTAAAGGCTCGATGTACTCGGCAAGTACCAGGTCTGAGAATAGCTAATTTCACCCATTGCTTACCCAATAGAAACAAAGGATGGACAACAACAAATCAGAAAAATATAAAAGTAGAATGATATAACTAACCAAACAGCAAAAGTAAGTTGCTATTACATTAGCCAAATTACATTTTGTTATGTGAATCTAGCTGATTTTTTTCAAATTCAGTCCTTATTTGAAATACTTGTAACATTTTTCACCCGTGTTTCAAAATTTGGTCACTAAAATCACAAAATAACTATAATAAAGTAATAATTATTTTAACAAATTGATTTTTGAAATTTTCCTATTCCGGTACTCTTTACAGGAAACATTTATTACATGTAACTTGAGCCTCTATTCCACAAAATTCTTAAAGTAAAGAGATGGATCTTCAAGTAAAACTTTCCGACATTTCTTCAGTAACTGTGTCAGACCTTGCTTGTCATCAACATATAATAAAATATTTTAATTTCAAAAAATCATACAAATGGATACTAACAATTATATAAATACTCAAATAAACCCACAGTTAAAGTGCTAATAAATTACCTACATTCACTAAATTTTTTATAGATGGCATTCGAGACTTGGACATCCACATATAAAGGCCTTTCTGTTTCCTGCACTCAAAATGAGAATATAAATGAAAATAAAGTCATTGCACAATGAATATAAATTATATTACCGATTACAATAACGATTTATGTGAAATGGTCAAATACAGCCTTAACCTTAAAGTCAACGGTCAGAAATAAGTCAAAGAAATTAGGAACACGAAGGCTTACTAAGACTTTGATCAGTGTCTCCAATGCTAAGAAGAGCTTATTTACTAAATTCCATATTGATTTAAACACAAAACCTTGGCCAAAATCAATAAGAAAAAGGGTTCCGACATGTCAAAATCGCGTCAAGGATAACCACCCGGTTTGGGCTATATCGACAAGTTAAGATTCCGTCTGGTCAAAATGAACGAATAATATAAAGATATGATCGAGGAATCAGCCATTACCTGTGGTTTTCAACTCCTATCCATCCAGATCCGCAGCTTCCTTTAGAGCCTTTTTCCATTTTCCAGCAGACTCCTCATTTTCGTGTTTGGCTAAAGCTTCTCCAACAGCCCCGCTTTGTTTGCGGACTTCCGTTGGTTCCACATCATAGAATAAACAATAATTATTAGTTCATCGTTATGTAGAAGTTTTAAAACATTCAAAAAATAAAGATGTAAAATTTTAAAATGATAAAACTTTGAAATATTACCCCAAATGATTCCATAAAAACCCTAAATACTCTAATATCAAATTGTTATAGAAGCATACCACGATCCCTTGAGTTGTATACAACATGGTTGAAGGAGATGAGGTGGCGATAGAACTGAATGGTTCACAAGAGCACATCACGACTTTATGGTACGCTATCTTTGATCCGATGGTGGTGTAAGCAGTGGTGGTCGAGACGGATGATGGTGATTGGAGCATAGTAGTAGCAGTTGTTGTGGCGGAGCAAGGAAGCGGCATGGGCAGTGAATTAGGTTATATGGTACGTTATCTTTGATTTCTGGAGAAAGATACGAGATCTCAATGTTTAAATTAATGATCAACTCCTCTTTTCACGCTATTGTATCCGTATTTTTGGTAGAACTAAAATCAATTTAATCCTAAATTTATGGGATTGATTGAATATGCTTTAAATGCGGTCCTCATATTCAAGGAAAAATTAAGAGGACACATGGCATCTCTACTGAGCGGGAAAACCATTGTTTGGGTTGTTAAGAAAGGGACACGTGACATGTCTATTACTCTTTTATTAGAATAGGAAGATATATATATATATATATATATATATATATATATATATATATATATATATATATATATATATATATATATATATATATATATATATATATATATATATATATATATATGAGAAAAGTGAGTATGTGGATGTTATACACCTAAGCTTAGGTATAGAACCATCAAATTTTGTTAGTTTTCCTATGAAAAACTTGCATTTTTATTTTCTTTAATATACGTAATCCATGTGATTGATTTTAAAAAGATGAAAAAGTATGGTATGAGTTATACAATATAGCGATTAAAAGTATTACACCTACATGTGGCGATGACATAAGAGTTGGCGGTAAGAAGAAACATCTCTAAAATAGCACGTAAACAAGTTGAATTAAATGGAACAACAAATTGTGTATAACGATTTAGAAGAAATTAAGTTGCTTGAGCTTTTTAATTTTGTTAAAAATTGGTTGTTTGAGTGGTTGTACACCTAAGCTTAGGTATATAACAGCCACATATTCACTATCCCCTATATATATATATATATATATATATATATATATATATATATATATATATATATATATATATATATATATATATATATATATATATATATATATATATATAGACTTAGGATCTTTTGAAAACCAACTTCACCCCGAGAACCCGAGAACTCCCAAACCGATATTTTTTTCGAAAAACCGACCACATAGGCCTCTAAAACGCTCAAATTGGTGCCGGGGCGCTGAAAAAAATTTCCGAAAAAACGGCTTTTTTTTTTTGAAAAAAATTTGCACATGTGCAAAAAAAAAAAAAATTTGCACATGTGCAAATTTCTTATACGTACATTTTTTTTTCAAATTTTTTTATGGATGTCTTTCTAACATATATTTAAGCCGTTCTGTTGAAAAAAATTTGAAAAAAATGTACGTATAAAAAAGTAGTTTTTTTCGGAATTTTTTTCCGAAAATTATTAGATATGTGCGTTTTAGAGGCCTATGGGGTCGGTTTTTTTAAAAAAATATTGGTTTGGGAGTTCTCGGGGGACTTGTGGTTCTTAAAAGATCTTAACTATATATATATATATATATATATATATATATATATATATATATATATATATATATATATATATATATATATATATAAAAGTGACTAAATGCAAACAAATCAAATAATTAATTACCCTAACAAGTCATTTTCCCTTTTAACTTACTATTCAATAACATGACTAGTAATGAAACACTTTCATTTCCAGTCCCAACTAAAATGAGAAATGTTATCTTATAGCATTACCAATACAGAAAACACATGGGTATTGGTAAAAAAACCCCCTCATTATTAAACTTATGATGTCAGATCAATTTGGGTTTTATATATATATATATATATATATATATATATATATATATATATATATATATATATATATATATATATATATATATATATATATATATATATTAATTATGATATTTTTTAATTATTTTGTTTTTTTGTAATTTTATAACTATTATTAATTGTTTTTATTTAATACAAATACTTATTTTGGTATTTATAATTTAAATCTTATTCTAAATTTTTGACGTTTAGTTCGAATACGTTTTCTCAAGTGTTTTTTAACGTTTTGTTCGTTTGTATCATTTAACGTTGTAATTTAGTATTTTTTTTCTAATTTTTGACGTTTTGTTTGAATACATTGTTATATGTTTTGTTCGTTTATATCGGTGGAAAGTTATTATATAATGTTAATTAGACTTATGAGTTTGCATTTTCTAATTTTTGACGTTTTGTTTGGAAACATTTTTATATGGTTTGTTCGTTTATATGTTTTCTTCGTTTCTAATTTTTGACATTTTTTTTAATATATTTTCTAATTTTTATAATTTTTGATGTAAATTAAAAATTTAGAAAATTAATACATCAAAAATTATAAAAATTAGAAAATATATTCAAACAAAACGTCAAAAATTATAAACGAACAAAACATATAAACGATATAAACAAACAAAACGTTAAAAAATGTTTCCAAACAAAACGTCAAAAATTAGAAAAAAAACACATTAGAAAACGAAACGTTAAACGAACCAATGTTAAATGATACCAACGAACGTTAAACAAAACGTCAAAAATGTTTTCAAAGAAAACGTTAAACGAAACAACGTTAAATGATACCAACGAACAAAACGTTAAAAAAACACATTAGAAAATGTATTCGAACTAAACGTCAAAAATTTAGAATAATATTTAATTATAAATACCAAAATATTTATATTAAATAAAAACAATTAATAATAGTTATAAACTTAAAAAAACAAAATAATTAAAAAATATCATAATTAATATATATATATATATATATATATATATATATATATATATATATATATATATATATATATATATATATATATATATATATATATAAAATAAGAAACCCAAATTGATGAGACATCATATTTAATAATGAAGGGGTTTTTTTAAGATGACCCAAACACATTCAATAATAGTGACAGAGTTGTGTACAAAGGAAATGACTCTTTTAGAGAAAAGGCCAAGGAAAAAGGCATTTAACCGACGACATAGGGAGTGTGGGCCCAATCACCTACACATATGACATATCCCAAATTTCTTCCAAAGTTCCAAATCTTCACATTAAAAGAGGGATCTTCTCAAATTCAAATATTAACCAACAATAAGACGGAGGGATATTGACATATTGTTCGTGAATATTTCAATGGGTAATTCGTTTGCTTTCGTTTATTTAACAGATAAATAAAATATAAATATTATTTATTGTTTGTATTATTTTAGTAACTTTTCATCTACTAACATCTATTTTAGAATAGAAGGGGAGAATATTGTTCGTGAATATTTCAATAAAAAACTTGTTTACGTTTGTTTATTTAATTAATAAAAAAATAAAAATGAAATTGTTTATTCGTTTAATTAAATATATAACCATAAACATTATCCGTGTTGATTCATTAGTAATTGTATATGTTCATTTATTATTATGTTTGTTTATGTATGCGAGTATTCATAGTTTTATAACTTTTTCTAACAATATTTATTTATCGAAGTTTTCATATACCGTTTAACGATTGTTCATTGATTGGAAAATGTCTTGTTTAACGTAAGTATATATTTAGTCACTTTATCTTTTTTCTGTACACATATGATCATTATACCTTTTGTTTTGTATACATTTAGTCACTTATATATATATATATATATATATATATATATATATATATATATATATATATATATTTGTAGACATATGACTATTAAACTTGTTTTTTCTGTACACATTTACTTATTTATGTTAATGGCCATATATGTACAAAAATAAAAATTTAATGGACATATGTGTATGGAAAAAATAAGTTGCATGATCATATGCGTACAAATAAAAACATAAATGATTAAATGTGTACAAAACAAAAGGTTTAATGGTCATATGTGTATCAAAAAAAAGATAAAAGACTAAATGTGTAATTACAATAAGTTTATTACCCTTATTAGTTATTTTCCCTTTAATAATTGGATGCTTGTGTTCATTTAATTACTAGTAGCCGGTTCTTGATTGTATATGTTCATTTATACTTGTTCGTTTAAGATCGTATACATTAGTTAATCTATGTTCGTTCATTTTTGTATGTTCATAATTTTAAAGAACATAAATGAACAACCACAAATAAGAAATTTTGTTTATTTTTATGTTTGAGTCAGTTCATTTGTTTAGCTAAACTTAAATAACTAAGCATGAGCAAGTCCTTACTCGTGTTTGTTGGTTAGATTACAGTCCTAAAAGTATCTATCGATTTTGTAATATCATATTTCTTATTAGAAAAACAAACTTTTGTTATTTTTTTTAATTTATAAGTCTTTTCACAAATATTTCTTTTTAATAATTATGTTAATACTCCTCTAATTTATTAATTTTAAGAATGAATCATCAACGATATTTTGTATTATTTTTATAAACCACATAGAATACAAATAAATATTACAAAACTATATTTTATTTTTAATATTTCATAAGTTAGATTAATCAATAGAAAACTAAATATAAATTATGATCAAAAGAGACAAAATAAAAATGAAAATATAACTTAAAAGTGGGGCTGATAAAAATGTACAATGGAGAACCAACCAACACGTTACCAACCGTACCAACAAAGTCGGTAGCCAACATGTTTGGTAGCCAATATGTTTGGTTGGTAGTACCATACCAATTAAGCAATCTCGGTACGGTAACGGTACAAAATTTTGAATACCACGGTTATACCGTACCAACCAATTTATATATATATATATATATATATATATATATATATATATATATATATATATATATATATATATATATATATATATATATATATATATATATATATGTGTGTGTGTGTGTGTGTGTGTGTGTGTGTGTGTGTGTGTGTCAATTCCAATACTCATATTTTTATTTTTTATTAGGAATAATAACTAACAAGTCATACTCATAAATTAATTACTAAAACAACTCTTAATACTAATTCTTTTTCAAACAATAACAGATATTAAAAGCAATCTAATTACACAAGTAACCCGCAAGTAAGCGACAATCAATTAGGGCAAACAATATTAAAAGTAAAGTTTTTGGTATATACCAATACCAACTTGTACCAACCAAACTTGTTGGTAGCCAAATAAGTTGGTACCAAGTATACTTGGTACGGTACTGGTAATCAAAATTTTATACCAATTATAATTGGTACGGTACATGGTATACAAGAAAAAGCCCCGGTACCGTACCAATTCCACCCCTACTTGAAAGGGTAACCAATTACCAAAAGTGTTCAAAAAATATCATTTAAGTTTTGTAACTACAAAAATACCATTGAAGTATTGGCTTTGTACATATTATACAATCGAACTTCACGTATTGTTCAAAAATGACCTTAAGGTGACCGGTTGAGAACAGGTAAATCACTGACTTGGCATGTTTAGTTGACATATGTGTTGCATAGTTGGCATTTTTATTAGACATATATGATATAACTCAGCAACATTCCACATGTTCAATTTCTTTTTAAAATGTATATGGGGACAAAAATTTTCAACATTCGTGAACGAAGATAATGAATGAACCACCTTGTTTTTCTGTCGGCCCATAAACTAAAGTAGACTCCTCTTTGCAAAAGACAGTGGATTTGGTGTTTTACTTCTTGATCATCACATCCCACCTTAGAAGCGTTTGCTTTTTCTCCGGAGACATTTTGCCGGAGCAAAATCTATAATAAGAAAGTGGTGGTTGATGGTGGCTGGTTGTGTTGCATTTGACTTCTTTTTCTTCCCTCTAAGCCAAATCTTGGAAACTGAGAACCTCTCTTTCATGATATTGTCGCCTTCTACATTCTTGAACTTCCCAAGCTTAACTATAACTACTTTCTCCTACCAATGCGAGATTAGCCCACTTGGTAGAGGCTTTGCCCTCTTAGGTAGGAGGTCCATGATTCTATCCCTAGCATAGGTGTTTACTAACCAGGTGCTACTAACAACTAACCACTAACCAGCCGTTCTAAGAAGAAACTACTTTCTTCTTATTCTCATATTCCTTCAACTCATTTTGACCCGAAATTGATGGACCGGGTCTGAAGTCTTCATCAACACTAAAATAGGAATTAACCCCATGAACTGTAGGCTTCACCACAATCTCTCGAGAACTATCACCATTCCCAAATTCAAGAACAAAAACAAACGGTGGACAACAAGTGTTCAGAGAGTGATCAGAAAGCAAATTGCTTCTACAAAGAGCGCAAGTGGAGTGACACAAAAACCATATGTCGATACAATATACAACACAATAAAAAGGGTTTTTTCACACCGATTATTGATTTGTAAGTAAAAAAAGGAAGCGTGTCGATGAATGATTGGTCAAGGCGGAGTCATGGAGAGTGAAGAGTTATTGTGGCCTTAAAGAGCAGTCACATTGTCAAATTCATTAGGGTCTTTATTTGACGGTTTTATGAGGAATCTAACAAGAGGATGAAGCAATCCAAAGATGAAGAAAATAATGAGTATGATTATGACGTTTAGCAGCACACTTGGACTCACATTGTTGTTCATATTTGAACTAGCAGAGGCGCCATCGGAGGAAGTGGTGGCCATGTCGTTCCTTTGAATCGTGTTCCACCAAGTACGACGGTTAAGTAAGGTAAAATTGATTTGGGGTAATAAGGGTAAAAAGGGTAATATGTTTTTAATTTCCATGTAAGTCAATCTTAATTCCACGTAATATTACATTAAATCCACGTAATGTCATGCCACTTTTTTTATCCCACCAAACATGTAACCGTGAAAATTAAAGTATTACCTGATAAAGCCAGTTACCTTAAGGTCATTTTTAATCAAAAGCTGAAGTTCGATGGTATAATATGTACAAAATCAATACATTAATGGTATTTTTTGACATACAAAATTTGAATGATATTTTTTTGAACAATTTTCATACTTGGTTATTCCTATAAGTTAGTTTCCCAATAAAATATATTAAGTAGATCAGTAGAAGATAAAATATCATGCCATAGCAAACAATTCGAATAATATTACATATTGATGAATAGTAACATAATAAATTATATGTCCAAATAATATTAAATAGTTTTACCGAATAATACGTAATAATAAGTTAACTTCTGTTAGTGTAAATGCCGAAGATGTTGAAGATTTGAGGTGCTTAGGTAATTGATCAAGACTTGAGGTGCTTACAAATGTTGAGAACCAAACTTGGAGAATCCAATTTTGGGTAATCGAAAGTCTCATAAACCGTACATTGTGAAGTCATGGTTACTAGAATCATGTAGAACCAAAAGTCTCAAGCTCATGAAGCCAAAGTTAATGAACTGAAGATGTTGCAAGCTCATGAACCGAAAGTCTCATACATGAACCAAAGTTCATGCATGCACCAAAGATTGATGGATCCGAATATGAAGAGGCTTGAACCAAAATTCACTTGATCTGAATATTGGTTGATCCGAACATCATGCAACCAGAAGATTGCTCATCCGAATATTGTGTAGCTTGAACCAAAAATCTTAAGGCATGAACCGAAACTTACATACCAACTTTCGGTATCAAACCTTGTGAAGCTTAACCAAAGATCATGATGACAAGTCGAAAGTTGCACAAGCTGAATATCTTGGGACAACTGAAGTCTATGCCATGCAATCCGAATATCTCATGATCCGAAGATCATGCAAGCCATACCGAAATTCACCTTGCCGAAGATTGTCATGACATACCGAAACTCAAGCCCATACCGAAAATCATGTTGTCCGAACATTGGGTCAATGCCGAAGTCAAGCCCTAACCGAAGATCATGCAATGGGATCTGAAACTCATGAACCAACCGAAGATCTCATGCTAGCCGAAGGTCTTGAGGATCCAAATATCATGAGAATCCAAAAGTCTTGCAAAGTTAAGAAGCATGAACCAAAAATGTTACAATGCCGAAACTTATATATGAATTTTGGATATCATCATGCAGAAGTTGATGACCAGAAAGTCTTGAGCTGAATCAGAAATTGATGTATCACCAAATCTTTGATTTGCACAGCAACAAAAGTCTTTCATCAAATTGAGGAGCGTTAGAAGATTCAAGACTTAGACTAATTAGGCTAGCTATAGGCATGTTCCCTTGTAATAGTTTATTATTACCTTTTGTACTTGAGATTTGGAAAGGATATATTCTCCTCCTATAAATGGGAGCCTTGAGTCAAGAAGACAGTGTGAGATCTGAGATTTTAGAGAGTGAAACCCCACAACTATCACTCCAATGTAGTATAAAGGAATTGGATGAGTGACTGAAGAATTCTCTCCAGCCACCACATGAACATCAAGAACATTCTATCTCCTTTCCTTTTTAGTACTATAGATCTCCATGTAATTCATCTTAGACTAGAAATAGTGTTTGGGCTTAACTTTAAATATGTAACACCTTTCTTTATATCAATGAAAAATACGAATTACATTATATCGTTTAAATTATTGTCTTTTAATTTCCGCATTTGTTCTTTATAATTTATTTAATATGCTGCAACTTTACATTTCAAGTTATTTATATTTTCCGCATCGTTCCTTTATATTTTAACACTTCATTTTTATATATATTCGTTTATTGTTGAGCGAAAGATCTTGGACCTGAAAACCTTTGAGTTTTTTTTTAATTCAACACTTTCTATTGACATTAAATGTGATATTATTTTTATAAATTATGTTATTTTAGTTAGATTGTTTGGTTAAAAATAACTCACTTTGTTGTATAATTTATCACCATTTTAGCGTACTAAAACAATATTAAACTAGTGATTTCATCGGTTTTTATCCAAAATAATTTACAACTCTATTGACATTATTATCATAAACCGGCCAACATATTGATGAGATAACTTAAGATAATCAAACTACTTTTAACAAATCATAGCCAAGAAATCTATATATATATATATATATATATATATATATATATATATATATATATATATATATATATATATATATATATATATATATATATATATATATATATATATATATATTAAAATGCTATAACCAACTTCAACCTAAAAAACCCAGTGACTTTAAAAATTACATCTTTATTTCATAACATTATCATTATATTTAACCTATTGAGATAGGACAAATTCGAAATTTCTATTGGTCTAAATTAATCACTGGCGTTAAAAAAATTATTCAGTTTGCTATTGGGTTTAGCCGTTTAGCTGGTAGGAGTCTACACCACAGAAATATGTCCTAATCACCAAGATCATAAGCTGATGCTATCCTTTATTTGCTATCAATTTTCATCACCATGTCGCTTTCACTTCACATATTCCTCTTGTTGTATCAATATTACTAGCTTTCTCTATAGCCATAACCCATAAATAGTATAATATATATGTTTTAATATGTATTAGACAAAGTTTTACCTTCTAATAAAATTAAATACTTTATAATATGATTAATATCTGCGTACCATAACAACGGTCACGCAATATCTTTGATATTAGATTGTTTTTAATATAGATTCAATCGGCTATAATCTCAAAAGAACAAAATGAAAATATACTATGATGTCTACAGACCACCGATTTCCATTTGAATCACTGGGACACATATCTAACATCCCACAACAAACCCATTAGAATATTTTTGAGATTTGAAGTTATTGGTCGAAAAGCAAAGAGAAAATCTTGCAAACTTTATTAAGATGAAGGTACCTAATGTCCTAATGGAGCAATTACATGGCATCACGTTTAAAACCTTTTCGGTGTAAGTTTTCACTAGGACTTTTGTCACAAGTTGGTTTGCTTTGCCAAATCACCAAAGTCCCTACGTTACACTTGTTTTATTCTGATTTTGAGTCTGTTTCCTACGTCTTCAACGTTCAAGTTGTCGACCGTTATCTACCTTAATATCCAATATGTTGTTAAGGTTTCAAAATACACACATCTGGTACGTGTGTATTATATCCTTATGACGTTTTTGTTTCTTCAAAACACTTGACCTACAAAACGGAAATGTTAGGAAATTACGATGATGATGACAGATCTCATAACTATTAAGTTGCTAGATCTTGTAACTATCAAGTTTCTTCAAAGTCGATCCGGAATACAATGAATGCAAAGGGATTTGTCTCTATGTATAAGCACAAAATTGAAGGAGATGCAAGTCTAGTAGAAAGAGAAGTACACTAGTGAGGCTTAAAATGCTAAAAGTCACTCACAAGTCACAACTCCGTTTCCCTTTATTCTAATTATATGTTGGACTTAAAGTGTTGTTTCCCTTTGTTAGCAAAGACCCCTTTTAGAAGTTAGTTACGACAAACATGACATAGAACAATGCAAAGCAAAACAGGTTATAGAGTGTTTGTGCACTACATTGATATTAATGAGAGAAAAACTGCGTTTTTGTCCCCTAAAAAGGTAAAACAATGCGGGATTAAGAGTCGCTCTTTTCTCTATAAAAAAGACGTTAATGACCCCCCCCCCCCGGCGCCCCACCCCAAAATTTTCATCATCGAAAAAAGTGCTTGTCCTACCTCGTCCAGTTACGTCAGTCAAGTCATGTATATTGAGTTGTGGTGCCTAATCTCCCTTTGACCTCATAGTTGATTCGGAGACCAAGATCGGGTCCTACGAAGAAAATCATGGAGGACATTTTTCATATCAAACTCAACATCGATATCTAAGAAACAACTATGGGGAAAAAGAGAAGCGAGGTTGCGGACGAGATTAGAAGCGGAGCTTCGGACGAGAAGTGAAGCATGAAGACTTGGTAGGAAGCCAAACAAGTGAATTGCGACTATGAGTTACGGAGCTCAACACTCAAGCTTCTCCATCAGTATATATCATTTATGTGGGCCCTAGCGTGGAGATCGAGTCCATATGTTTCTAGAGTCCCATGATCGTGCGACAAAAGGGACTTCGCGAAAATGACCATAAGTTTGGCTACGGGAGTCCATTTTCGGACTGCCACCAGACGAAACAAAGCTTGGAGCGAGGAACACAGCGTCTTGAGGTCCTAATATCCGATGAGGAAGTCATTATAAAACGTTGGTAAACATAGGTATCTTGCTCCCTTCAATTCTCAAAGTACTTGAATTTGTTGACGAAGATAATCGAAGAAGCCCTAACAAATAGTAAAAACATTTGTATTGTTGGTTTTGACACAGTCTTTTGCTTTATCTTGATGAAAAATACTTGGTATCACACATTGGTCGTCTTTAGCATTGCAGTGAAAAGATGATGATTATAATAAATACAACAAAATTAATTGATATTTTTAAATGTAGGTTATAAATGCTGAGCAAACGAGTGAAAATCTTATGTTGATAGAGGTAGTGTTGATGGTTTAGGATCTAGGTCACAAGTATAACGTTGATGATTCAAAAACAGATGATTCCTTTGTAGCTAGAGCTAGACCTAGCTTATAGTTAACTATAAGCTAGCTTATTTTTGAGCTTATTGCAAGTCGGTGTTCGGTAAGACCACAAAAGTATCTTATCGTAGCTTATAAACTAGCTTATACGCTATCTTTTTGATAAGCTATTTGAGATAGTTTATAAGCTAAAAGCTAACTTTTCAGCTAGTACGCCAAACACAACCTAAGTGACAAATCATTATGAGATTAAGTTTAACCAAACTACGACAAATTGGGTGCTTCTAGATCTTATATAGATCTATTGGGAAGACCTCAATCCTAGATGATTCATTGTCATCTTTAAAGATCCTGTATCCAGTTATTCTTAACGATCAACTCGGACATATTTTCATGGATTGAAATATAGTATTCATTTTACTAGATCAAACGAGAAACGTCGAGAAAAAGAGAAACTTTGTTTATCCCTTGGTTTTATGGGTTGATTAACTTGGTTATGGTTTCACGGATGTATCATCAACTTCAGTTGAAAAAGACATTTTTAGTGATGGAGATTTTAAAGACCCGATCGTTTAACAAAACTATAGATCAATGATTAAACGATAGCTCAGTACACATATAGAGTACACATATACATGGAGAAATAGGTGTTAAAAAGTGTTAACAATGACAACATATTAAAATTATCTCAAACAATGAAATATCATCGTTGGCAATTTCCAATGAAGTGATTGTTGTAATTCGGACAAACAATCAGGAAATTAGTAATGAGAACTATTTCTGAATAGCGGAAAAAACCAAAGCAAACAGATCGAAAAATAATATTGTGAATTATATATCGATTAGTCGCTAATAATAAATTCGATTATTATTATTTATTACCAAATTTCGTCCGGAAATCAGATTATCATGTCCAGTTACGTCAGTCAAGTCATGTATATTGAGTTGTGGTGCCTAATCTCCCTTTGACCTCATAGTTGATTCGGAGACCAAGATCGGGTCCTACGAAGAAAATCATGGAGGACATTTTTCATATCAAACTCAACATCGATATCTAAGAAACAACTATGGGGAAAAAGAGAAGCGAGGTTGCGGACGAGATTAGAAGCGGAGCTTCGGACGAGAAGTGAAGCATGAAGACTTGGTAGGAAGCCAAACAAGTGAATTGCGACTATGAGTTACGGAGCTCAACACTCAAGCTTCTCCATCAGTATATATCATTTATGTGGGCCCTAGCGTGGAGATCGAGTCCATATGTTTCTAGAGTCCCATGATCGTGCGACAAAAGGGACTTCGCGAAAATGACCATAAGTTTGGCTACGGGAGTCCATTTTCGGACTGCCACCAGACGAAACAAAGCTTGGAGCGAGGAACACAGCGTCTTGAGGTCCTAATATCCGATGAGGAAGTCATTATAAAACGTTGGTAAACATAGGTATCTTGCTCCCTTCAATTCTCAAAGTACTTGAATTTGTTGACGAAGATAATCGAAGAAGCCCTAACAAATAGTAAAAACATTTGTATTGTTGGTTTTGACACAGTCTTTTGCTTTATCTTGATGAAAAATACTTGGTATCACACATTGGTCGTCTTTAGCATTGCAGTGAAAAGATGATGATTATAATAAATACAACAAAATTAATTGATATTTTTAAATGTAGGTTATAAATGCTGAGCAAACGAGTGAAAATCTTATGTTGATAGAGGTAGTGTTGATGGTTTAGGATCTAGGTCACAAGTATAACATTGATGATTCAAAAACAGATGATTCCTTTGTAGCTAGAGCTAGACCTAGCTTATAGTTAACTATAAGCTAGCTTATTTTTGAGCTTATTGCAAGTCGGTGTTCGGTAAGACCACAAAAGTATCTTATCGTAGCTTATAAACTAGCTTATACGCTATCTTTTTGATAAGCTATTTGAGATAGTTTATAAGCTAAAAGCTAACTTTTCAGCTAGTACGCCAAACACAACCTAAGTGACAAATCATTATGAGATTAAGTTTAACCAAACTACGACAAATTGGGTGCTTCTAGATCTTATATAGATCTATTGGGAAGACCTCAATCCTAGATGATTCATTGTCATCTTTAAAGATCCTGTATCCAGTTATTCTTAACGATCAACTCGGACATATTTTCATGGATTGAAATATAGTATTCATTTTACTAGATCAAACGAGAAACGTCGAGAAAAAGAGAAACTTTGTTTATCCCTTGGTTTTATGGGTTGATTAACTTGGTTATGGTTTCACGGATGTATCATCAACTTCAGTTGAAAAAGACATTTTTAGTGATGGAGATTTTAAAGACCCGATCGTTTAACAAAACTATAGATCAATGATTAAACGATAGCTCAGTACACATATAGAGTACACATATACATGGAGAAATAGGTGTTAAAAAGTGTTAACAATGACAACATATTAAAATTATCTCAAACAATGAAATATCATCGTTGGCAATTTCCAATGAAGTGATTGTTGTAATTCGGACAAACAATCAGGAAATTAGTAATGAGAACTATTTCTGAATAGCGGAAAAAACCAAAGCAAACAGATCGAAAAATAATATTGTGAATTATATATCGATTAGTCGCTAATAATAAATTCGATTATTATTATTTATTACCAAATTTCGTCCGGAAATCAGATTATCATGTCCAGTTACGTCAGTCAAGTCATGTATATTGAGTTGTGGTGTCTAATCTCCCTTTGACCTCATAGTTGATTCGGAGACCAAGATCGGGTCCTACGAAGAAAATCATGGAGGACATTTTTCATATCAAACTCAACATCGATATCTAAGAAACAACTATGGGGAAAAAGAGAAGCGAGGTTGCGGACGAGATTAGAAGCAGAGCTTCGGACGAGAAGTGAAGCATGAAGACTTGGTAGGAAGCCAAACAAGTGAATTGCGACTATGAGTTACGGAGCTCAACACTCAAGCTTCTCCATCAGCATATATCATTTAAGTGGGCCCTAGCGTGGAGATCGAGTCCATATGTTTCTAGAGTCCCATGATCGTGCGACAAAAGGGACTTCGCGAAAATGACCATAAGTTTGGCTACGGGAGTCCATTTTCGGACTGCCACCAGACGAAACAAAGCTTGGAGCGAGGAACACAGCGTCTTGAGGTCCTAATATCCGATGAGGAAGTCATTATAAAACGTTGGTAAACATAGGTATCTTGTTCCCTTCAATTCTCAAAGTACTTGAATTTGTTGACGAAGATAATCGAAGAAGCCCTAACAAATAGTAAAAACATTTGTATTGTTGGTTTTGACACAGTCTTTTGCTTTATCTTGATGAAAAATACTTGGTATCACACATTGGTCGTCTTTAGCATTGCAGTGAAAAGATGATGATTATAATAAATACAACAAAATTAATTGATATTTTTAAATGTAGGTTATAAATGCTGAGCAAACGAGTGAAAATCTTATGTTGATAGAGGTAGTGTTGATGGTTTAGGATCTAGGTCACAAGTATAACGTTGATGATTCAAAAACAGATGATTCCTTTGTAGCTAGAGCTAGACCTAGCTTATAGTTAACTATAAGCTAGCTTACTTTTGAGCATATTGCAAGTCGGTGTTCGGTAAGACCACAAAAGTATCTTATCGTAGCTTATAAACTTGCTTATACGCTAGCTTTTTGATAAGCTATTTGAGATAGTTTATAAGCTAAAAGCTAACTTTTCAGCTAGTACGCCAAACACAACCTAAGTGACAAATCATTATGAGATTAAGTTTAACCAAACTACGACAAATTGGGTGCTTCTAGATCTTATATAGATCTATTGGGAAGACCTCAATCCTAGATGATTCATTGTCATCTTTAAAGATCTTGTATCCAGTTATTCTTAACGATCAACTCGGACATATTTTCATGGAATGAAATATAGTATTCATTTTACTAGATCAAACGAGAAACGTCGAGAAAAAGAGAAACTTTGTTTATCCCTTGGTTTTATGGGTTGATTAACTTGGTTATGGTTTCACGGATGTATCATCAACTTCAGTTGAAAAAGACATTTTTAGTGATGGAGATTTTAAAGACCCGATCGTTTAACAAAACTATAGATCAATGATTAAACGATAGCTCAGTACACATATAGAGTACACATATACATGGAGAAATAGGTGTTAAAAAGTGTTAACAATGACAACATATTAAAATTATCTCAAACAATGAAATATCATCGTTGGCAATTTCCAATGAACTGATTGTTGTAATTCGGACAAACAATCAGGAAATTAGTAATGAGAACTATTTCTGAATAGCGGAAAAAACCAAAGCAAACAGATCGAAAAATAATATTGTGAATTATATATCGATTGGTCGCTAATAATAAATTCGATTATTATTATTTATTACCAAATTTCGTCCGGATATCAGATTATCATGTCCAGTTACGTCAGTCAAGTCATGTATATTGAGTTGTGGTGTCTAATCTCCCTTTGACCTCATAGTTGATTCGGAGACCAAGATCGGGTCCTACGAAGAAAATCATGGAGGACATTTTTCATATCAAACTCAACATCGATATCTAAGAAACAACTATGGGGAAAAAGAGAAGCGAGGTTGCGGACGAGATTAGAAGCGGAGCTTCGGACGAGAAGTGAAGCATGAAGACTTGGTAGGAAGCCAAACAAGTGAATTGCGACTATGAGTTACGGAGCTCAACACTCAAGCTTCTCCATCAGTATATATCATTTATGTGGGCCCTAGCGTGGAGATCGAGTCCATATGTTTCTAGAGTCCCATGATCGTGCGACAAAAGGGACTTCGCGAAAATGACCATAAGTTTGGCTACGGGAGTCCATTTTCGGACTGCCACCAGACGAAACAAAGCTTGGAGCGAGGAACACAGCGTCTTGAGGTCCTAATATCCGATGAGGAAGTCATTATAAAACGTTGGTAAACATAGGTATCTTGTTCCCTTCAATTCTCAAAGTACTTGAATTTGTTGACGAAGATAATCGAAGAAGCCCTAACAAATAGTAAAAACATTTGTATTGTTGGTTTTGACACAGTCTTTTGCTTTATCTTGATGAAAAATACTTGGTATCACACATTGGTCGTCTTTAGCATTGCAGTGAAAAGATGATGATTATAATAAATGCAACAAAATTAATTGATATTTTTAAATGTAGGTTATAAATGCTGAGCAAACGAGTGAAAATCTTATGTTGATGGAGGTAGTGTTGATGGTTTAGGATCTAGGTCACAAGTATAACGTTGATGATTCAAAGACAGATGATTACTTTGTAGCTAGAGCTAGACCTAGCTTATAGTTAACTATAAGCTAGCTTATTTTTGAGCTTATTGCAAGTCGGTGTTCGGTAAGACCACAAAAGTATCTTATCGTAGCTTATAAACTAGCTTATACGCTAGCTTTTTGATAAGCTATTTGAGATAGTTTATAAGCTAAAAGCTAACTTTTCAGCTAGTACGCCAAACACAATCTAAGTGACAAATCATTATGAGATTAAGTTTAACCAAACTACGACAAATTGGGTGCTTCTAGATCATATATAGATCTATTGGGAAGACCTCAATCCTAGATGATTCATTGTCATCTTTAAAGATCCTGTATCCAGTTATTCTTAACGATCAACTCGGACATATTTTCATGGAATGAAATATAGTATTCATTTTACTAGATCAAACGAGAAACGTCGAGAAAAAGAGAAACTTTGTTTATCCCTTGGTTTTATGGGTTGATTAACTTGGTTATGGTTTCACGGATGTATCATCAACTTCAGTTGAAAAAGACATTTTTAGTGATGGAGATTTTAAAGACCCGAACGTTTAACAAAACTATAGATCAATGATTAAACGATAGCTCAGTACACATATAGAGTACACATATACATGGAGAAACAGGTGTTAAAAAGTGTTAACAATGACAACATATTAAAATTATCTCAAACAATGAAATATCATCGTTGGCAATTTCCAATGAAGTGATTGTTGTAATTCGGACAAACAATCAGGAAATTAGTAATGAGAACTATTTCTGAATAGCGGAAAAAACCAAAGCAAACAGATCGAAAAATAATATTGTGAATTATATATCGATTGGTCGCTAATAATAAATTCGATTATTATTATTTATTACCAAATTTCGTCCGGAAATCAGATTGATCCTTCGCGACCAGATATGATTATAGAAAGGTAAAAGGAGACTGTCCAATTGTCGAACGAAATAAAAATACGAGACAGAAATTAAAAACCAACCTGAAGATCGCTAATTATTTAGTCGTTGAGACTGTACGAATTGACTCCTGTCCTTAAAGGTTTTTACGGCACTCGTCGGCTGTAAGCTATCAGCGTAAAACCCCAAGATTTAATGCAGAATATTGTTCGTTCCAACAACTCTGGAAGAAGAGATAAACGCAAAGCGAATACTCAAAAACCGGAAGAAAGAAAATCGCAAAGACAGGAGAGAGTAAAGAAATCCGAGGTGTAAAATCAATTAGACCTGGGAGGACCGTTTATACTGACTAAAATTTTCAGATGTCAACGGATTTGAATTTTGAAAATTCTCGATAAAAATCCAATCCGAATTTTGAATCAGGATAACCTAATCCGATAGTTATCGGATTAAAAACACTTCTAGATTTCGGCCCTTCCCGGTGCAACCCACGGAGTCAATGCCAGTCAACGGGTTGACCGGGTCAGTCCACCCTATTCAACCCAAACCTTGTTAATGCGAAGTACAAAGTGCGCATTTTCACGCCGGGTCAGTCCACCCTATTCGACCGGAACCCCGTTAATGCGAAATGCAAAATGCGTCTTTTCGCGAACCTCGCGTCTTGCGTCCACAGCCCATCCCGGCGTGCATGTGGGCTTGACTCATCCATTGATCCACTTAAAGCCTTTGAAGGCTTTGGAAGGGAAGAACCTTATAACCCACCAAAGTTTCTTTCCCCACAAATATGTGGGATAAAAAAATTACCAACTTGCTAATTTCCCTTAAATTTCCAACAGTGATAGGCTCCTAATAATTGTTAAAAAGACTGCAAGAATAAAATAACCGGTTAAGAACACATTCTAGAGATGTTACCAGCACTACGTGGTGCACAATAAGAGACAACATTTAACTCATATAATTACTGAAAATTATTTCTGGTTGGGACTAGAGTACGAAGTCCCACTAATTAATCTAGTTTATGAAGTTAAAAAAATGCTATTTGTTTCATTGTTTGGACTTCATTGTTTATGCAGTGAATTCCAACGACACATTGTCCTCATTCTCCATTTGTCCATCTACAATACATTGAGCATAAATTAAGATACAGTTCACTATTGTAGAACTTTGATAGGCTACAACATATCGAAATCTCTCAACAAAAGGCTAATTCACCGAACCTTGCCAATGGCTATCAAGGTAGACTGTGTTTTATCCTCATGACTCATGACTCATGAGCAGTATTTTTTGGGCTAGGCCCAAGTTATTCACTAAGGCTACTAAACAGAGATATAGTCACGAAAATAACGAGTATCTTTAAACAACATTAAATAGACCACTCTTTTCAAAGAAATTGTCAAAACAGTCGCCAATTGGGAACTTGCAGCTACGTTTTTCATAAATATTTAAATACCTTCTAAAAAAAATTAAACGAGCTCGTCATGCCACGATTCGTTTAGACGGTGTCTGATATAGATTCAAATAATTTTTTAATTAAAATTGTTGCAAATGACATTCACTAATAATAGTGTATGTTGTTGAAATATTGGAATTTGTTAAAGCCGGCGATTATTAACTGAATTTTTCGTTGCATATAAAATTTTATTAACTAGTCATCTCACTGTAGCATCCACGAAAAAAGTTTTTCAAAGTTGAACTACCCAAAGAGTTACTTAAAGTCATCAATGTCCCAAAAAATATTAAATGGTTTGACGAAATTATATATCAAGAAAGATATCCTATTGTTTCCATCTTTCCCAAACCAAAACATAGAAAACCTATATTTCCCAACCCCCACAAGCCACAACACTCAATGTCAAATTAGTTTTTCGATATTAAAAATTTAATAAATAAAACCAAAATGAAAAAACATTTAATTTAAAATACGAACTTAGTTAAAATGCAATATATAATATTATATATCTAACAAAAAACAACTTGATGAATATTAATTTTATAATATTTTATTATTGCATTTTAATTAATATATATATTCAGCGTCAAGTTAAAACACATGTATGTTTGTTGCTTAGTGCTAACCTGGGCCGGCCCTGAGCATGTGCTGGGTGGACGACCGCGCAGGGCCCGTGTCGTCGGGAGGCCCGAAATTTTATATGTATACAATGTATATATTGTATATTTATTAAGTTTTTGGAACAGAAACACAAGAAACTGTTGGTTCAACTGGTTAGGGCGTTGGAAATGTGAACATAAGGTCGTCAGTTTGAAACTTGCAAGTGGTAAGTATACGTGATCTGTTAGTGTGTTATTTTAGCAATTTGTACAAGCAGCTTTTTTAGATTTGTAACTGCAGGGCCTGTTTTCAATCAACCCAAATTCCAGGTTTTCGATTATTTTTAAAAGACTTATAGTAATAGTATGAATAAATTTTTGTTATTTTAAAGGTCTATTTTTAGTATTCGCATAGGGTCCTTCCAGGCACTCGTGCTAACAATAACAAATGTTAAGTTTGAAAACGTTGGTTCAAATCATTGTCTTGATTTTTTTTCTATGCCTTTTATTTACCCTTTAACTTGCTCTATATTTCAAATCTAACCCCTATATATCCTTTTGATTTTTTAGACCTTTTACCCATAAACCCTCATACTTATTATTTCTAATTTTACCCTTGAATTTTTATATTTTTTAAATCCAACAAAAATTTTCTTCTTTAATTGTTTTATTTCAGTTTTTAACCTTCTATGTGCTCTATTTATCCTGATAATTTATTGATATGATATCTCCTCTGTATTGTAATAAAACTATTGAAAAATTTAAAATTCCTAAAAATGGAATACTTCATTTAACAAATTGATTATTAAGATTTTATTGTTTACACGTTGTTTTATTAATTTGGTACAACCGTTTCTTTTATATTTCTCCAATTTTTATTTACAACTCTTTTTATATTATTTACAACTTATTGTTTTATAATTTTTTGTGTAAAACTTCTTTTACATTTTTACTATTTTTTACAAAATCATCCAAACTTTGTTAACAAATTTTTCTCGATGTTTTTCTATAGATTTGTTTATTATGTTGTGTAAAATTAGGTTTCCTTTTACGAAATTGTTTTAAAAAAATAGATTCTTTTGACGGACACAAATTTTTTACAGAGTTACCTTAAACTTTTTACATTTCATTTTTTATGCATTATTTGTTAAAATTTTCTCATTCATGCATCGTCTTACACGAATTTAGTACAAGTTTCTTTTTCAATTTCTGGTCAACTTTAATTATACAACTATTGTTATTTAAAACTTATTATATTTTAGAATTCAACCAAACTTTGTTTACAATTATTTTTCTATATTTTTAAGTTTTTTTATGTTATCTGAAAATTAGTTCCTCTTAGGTACTTTTTACGTATTCTTATATATATATATATATATATATATATATATATATATATATATATATATATATATATATATATATATATATATATATATATATTAAAAAATGTGATTATATAATAATTTTTTATAGAAAAATTGTGTATCCTTTTTATAGCTTTGTTTTTATGTATGTAATAGTTTATTATTACCTTTTGTACTTGAGATTTGGAAAGGATATATTCTCCTCCTATAAATGGGAGCCTTGAGTCAAGAAGACAGTGTGAGATCTGAGATTTTAGAGAGTGAAACCCCACAACTATCACTCCAATGTAGTATAAAGGAATTGGATGAGTGACTGAAGAATTCTCTCCAGCCACCACATGAACATCAAGAACATTCTATCTCCTTTCCTTTTTAGTACTATAGATCTCCATGTAATTCATCTTAGACTAGAAATAGTGTTTGGGCTTAACTTTAAATATGTAACACCTTTCTTTATATCAATGAAAAATACGAATTACATTATATCGTTTAAATTATTGTCTTTTAATTTCCGCATTTGTTCTTTATAATTTATTTAATATGCTGCAACTTTACATTTCAAGTTATTTATATTTTCCGCATCGTTCCTTTATATTTTAACACTTCATTTTTATATATATTCGTTTATTGTTGAGCGAAAGATCTTGGACCTGAAAACCTTTGAGTTTTTTTTTAATTCAACACTTTCTATTGACATTAAATGTGATATTATTTTTATAAATTATGTTATTTTAGTTAGATTGTTTGGTTAAAAATAACTCACTTTGTTGTATAATTTATCACCATTTTAGCGTACTAAAACAATATTAAACTAGTGATTTCATCGGTTTTTATCCAAAATAATTTACAACTCTATTGACATTATTATCATAAACCGGCCAACATATTGATGAGATAACTTAAGATAATCAAACTACTTTTAACAAATCATAGCCAAGAAATCTATATATATATATATATATATATATATATATATATATATATATATATATATATATATATATATATATATATATATATATATATATATTAAAATGCTATAACCAACTTCAACCTAAAAAACCCAGTGACTTTAAAAATTACATCTTTATTTCATAACATTATCATTATATTTAACCTATTGAGATAGGACAAATTCGAAATTTCTATTGGTCTAAATTAATCACTGGCGTTAAAAAAATTATTCAGTTTGCTATTGGGTTTAGCCGTTTAGCTGGTAGGAGTCTACACCACAGAAATATGTCCTAATCACCAAGATCATAAGCTGATGCTATCCTTTATTTGCTATCAATTTTCATCACCATGTCGCTTTCACTTCACATATTCCTCTTGTTGTATCAATATTACTAGCTTTCTCTATAGCCATAACCCATAAATAGTATAATATATATGTTTTAATATGTATTAGACAAAGTTTTACCTTCTAATAAAATTAAATACTTTATAATATGATTAATATCTGCGTACCATAACAACGGTCACGCAATATCTTTGATATTAGATTGTTTTTAATATAGATTCAATCGGCTATAATCTCAAAAGAACAAAATGAAAATATACTATGATGTCTACAGACCACCGATTTCCATTTGAATCACTGGGACACATATCTAACATCCCACAACAAACCCATTAGAATATTTTTGAGATTTGAAGTTATTGGTCGAAAAGCAAAGAGAAAATCTTGCAAACTTTATTAAGATGAAGGTACCTAATGTCCTAATGGAGCAATTACATGGCATCACGTTTAAAACCTTTTCGGTGTAAGTTTTCACTAGGACTTTTGTCACAAGTTGGTTTGCTTTGCCAAATCACCAAAGTCCCTACGTTACACTTGTTTTATTCTGATTTTGAGTCTGTTTCCTACGTCTTCAACGTTCAAGTTGTCGACCGTTATCTACCTTAATATCCAATATGTTGTTAAGGTTTCAAAATACACACATCTGGTACGTGTGTATTATATCCTTATGACGTTTTTGTTTCTTCAAAACACTTGACCTACAAAACGGAAATGTTAGGAAATTACGATGATGATGACAGATCTCATAACTATTAAGTTGCTAGATCTTGTAACTATCAAGTTTCTTCAAAGTCGATCCGGAATACAATGAATGCAAAGGGATTTGTCTCTATGTATAAGCACAAAATTGAAGGAGATGCAAGTCTAGTAGAAAGAGAAGTACACTAGTGAGGCTTAAAATGCTAAAAGTCACTCACAAGTCACAACTCCGTTTCCCTTTATTCTAATTATATGTTGGACTTAAAGTGTTGTTTCCCTTTGTTAGCAAAGACCCCTTTTAGAAGTTAGTTACGACAAACATGACATAGAACAATGCAAAGCAAAACAGGTTATAGAGTGTTTGTGCACTACATTGATATTAATGAGAGAAAAACTGCGTTTTTGTCCCCTAAAAAGGTAAAACAATGCGGGATTAAGAGTCGCTCTTTTCTCTATAAAAAAGACGTTAATGACCCCCCCCCCCCGGCGCCCCACCCCAAAATTTTCATCATCGAAAAAAGTGCTTGTCCTACCTCGTCCAGTTACGTCAGTCAAGTCATGTATATTGAGTTGTGGTGCCTAATCTCCCTTTGACCTCATAGTTGATTCGGAGACCAAGATCGGGTCCTACGAAGAAAATCATGGAGGACATTTTTCATATCAAACTCAACATCGATATCTAAGAAACAACTATGGGGAAAAAGAGAAGCGAGGTTGCGGACGAGATTAGAAGCGGAGCTTCGGACGAGAAGTGAAGCATGAAGACTTGGTAGGAAGCCAAACAAGTGAATTGCGACTATGAGTTACGGAGCTCAACACTCAAGCTTCTCCATCAGTATATATCATTTATGTGGGCCCTAGCGTGGAGATCGAGTCCATATGTTTCTAGAGTCCCATGATCGTGCGACAAAAGGGACTTCGCGAAAATGACCATAAGTTTGGCTACGGGAGTCCATTTTCGGACTGCCACCAGACGAAACAAAGCTTGGAGCGAGGAACACAGCGTCTTGAGGTCCTAATATCCGATGAGGAAGTCATTATAAAACGTTGGTAAACATAGGTATCTTGCTCCCTTCAATTCTCAAAGTACTTGAATTTGTTGACGAAGATAATCGAAGAAGCCCTAACAAATAGTAAAAACATTTGTATTGTTGGTTTTGACACAGTCTTTTGCTTTATCTTGATGAAAAATACTTGGTATCACACATTGGTCGTCTTTAGCATTGCAGTGAAAAGATGATGATTATAATAAATACAACAAAATTAATTGATATTTTTAAATGTAGGTTATAAATGCTGAGCAAACGAGTGAAAATCTTATGTTGATAGAGGTAGTGTTGATGGTTTAGGATCTAGGTCACAAGTATAACGTTGATGATTCAAAAACAGATGATTCCTTTGTAGCTAGAGCTAGACCTAGCTTATAGTTAACTATAAGCTAGCTTATTTTTGAGCTTATTGCAAGTCGGTGTTCGGTAAGACCACAAAAGTATCTTATCGTAGCTTATAAACTAGCTTATACGCTATCTTTTTGATAAGCTATTTGAGATAGTTTATAAGCTAAAAGCTAACTTTTCAGCTAGTACGCCAAACACAACCTAAGTGACAAATCATTATGAGATTAAGTTTAACCAAACTACGACAAATTGGGTGCTTCTAGATCTTATATAGATCTATTGGGAAGACCTCAATCCTAGATGATTCATTGTCATCTTTAAAGATCCTGTATCCAGTTATTCTTAACGATCAACTCGGACATATTTTCATGGATTGAAATATAGTATTCATTTTACTAGATCAAACGAGAAACGTCGAGAAAAAGAGAAACTTTGTTTATCCCTTGGTTTTATGGGTTGATTAACTTGGTTATGGTTTCACGGATGTATCATCAACTTCAGTTGAAAAAGACATTTTTAGTGATGGAGATTTTAAAGACCCGATCGTTTAACAAAACTATAGATCAATGATTAAACGATAGCTCAGTACACATATAGAGTACACATATACATGGAGAAATAGGTGTTAAAAAGTGTTAACAATGACAACATATTAAAATTATCTCAAACAATGAAATATCATCGTTGGCAATTTCCAATGAAGTGATTGTTGTAATTCGGACAAACAATCAGGAAATTAGTAATGAGAACTATTTCTGAATAGCGGAAAAAACCAAAGCAAACAGATCGAAAAATAATATTGTGAATTATATATCGATTAGTCGCTAATAATAAATTCGATTATTATTATTTATTACCAAATTTCGTCCGGAAATCAGATTATCATGTCCAGTTACGTCAGTCAAGTCATGTATATTGAGTTGTGGTGCCTAATCTCCCTTTGACCTCATAGTTGATTCGGAGACCAAGATCGGGTCCTACGAAGAAAATCATGGAGGACATTTTTCATATCAAACTCAACATCGATATCTAAGAAACAACTATGGGGAAAAAGAGAAGCGAGGTTGCGGACGAGATTAGAAGCGGAGCTTCGGACGAGAAGTGAAGCATGAAGACTTGGTAGGAAGCCAAACAAGTGAATTGCGACTATGAGTTACGGAGCTCAACACTCAAGCTTCTCCATCAGTATATATCATTTATGTGGGCCCTAGCGTGGAGATCGAGTCCATATGTTTCTAGAGTCCCATGATCGTGCGACAAAAGGGACTTCGCGAAAATGACCATAAGTTTGGCTACGGGAGTCCATTTTCGGACTGCCACCAGACGAAACAAAGCTTGGAGCGAGGAACACAGCGTCTTGAGGTCCTAATATCCGATGAGGAAGTCATTATAAAACGTTGGTAAACATAGGTATCTTGCTCCCTTCAATTCTCAAAGTACTTGAATTTGTTGACGAAGATAATCGAAGAAGCCCTAACAAATAGTAAAAACATTTGTATTGTTGGTTTTGACACAGTCTTTTGCTTTATCTTGATGAAAAATACTTGGTATCACACATTGGTCGTCTTTAGCATTGCAGTGAAAAGATGATGATTATAATAAATACAACAAAATTAATTGATATTTTTAAATGTAGGTTATAAATGCTGAGCAAACGAGTGAAAATCTTATGTTGATAGAGGTAGTGTTGATGGTTTAGGATCTAGGTCACAAGTATAACATTGATGATTCAAAAACAGATGATTCCTTTGTAGCTAGAGCTAGACCTAGCTTATAGTTAACTATAAGCTAGCTTATTTTTGAGCTTATTGCAAGTCGGTGTTCGGTAAGACCACAAAAGTATCTTATCGTAGCTTATAAACTAGCTTATACGCTATCTTTTTGATAAGCTATTTGAGATAGTTTATAAGCTAAAAGCTAACTTTTCAGCTAGTACGCCAAACACAACCTAAGTGACAAATCATTATGAGATTAAGTTTAACCAAACTACGACAAATTGGGTGCTTCTAGATCTTATATAGATCTATTGGGAAGACCTCAATCCTAGATGATTCATTGTCATCTTTAAAGATCCTGTATCCAGTTATTCTTAACGATCAACTCGGACATATTTTCATGGATTGAAATATAGTATTCATTTTACTAGATCAAACGAGAAACGTCGAGAAAAAGAGAAACTTTGTTTATCCCTTGGTTTTATGGGTTGATTAACTTGGTTATGGTTTCACGGATGTATCATCAACTTCAGTTGAAAAAGACATTTTTAGTGATGGAGATTTTAAAGACCCGATCGTTTAACAAAACTATAGATCAATGATTAAACGATAGCTCAGTACACATATAGAGTACACATATACATGGAGAAATAGGTGTTAAAAAGTGTTAACAATGACAACATATTAAAATTATCTCAAACAATGAAATATCATCGTTGGCAATTTCCAATGAAGTGATTGTTGTAATTCGGACAAACAATCAGGAAATTAGTAATGAGAACTATTTCTGAATAGCGGAAAAAACCAAAGCAAACAGATCGAAAAATAATATTGTGAATTATATATCGATTAGTCGCTAATAATAAATTCGATTATTATTATTTATTACCAAATTTCGTCCGGAAATCAGATTATCATGTCCAGTTACGTCAGTCAAGTCATGTATATTGAGTTGTGGTGTCTAATCTCCCTTTGACCTCATAGTTGATTCGGAGACCAAGATCGGGTCCTACGAAGAAAATCATGGAGGACATTTTTCATATCAAACTCAACATCGATATCTAAGAAACAACTATGGGGAAAAAGAGAAGCGAGGTTGCGGACGAGATTAGAAGCAGAGCTTCGGACGAGAAGTGAAGCATGAAGACTTGGTAGGAAGCCAAACAAGTGAATTGCGACTATGAGTTACGGAGCTCAACACTCAAGCTTCTCCATCAGCATATATCATTTAAGTGGGCCCTAGCGTGGAGATCGAGTCCATATGTTTCTAGAGTCCCATGATCGTGCGACAAAAGGGACTTCGCGAAAATGACCATAAGTTTGGCTACGGGAGTCCATTTTCGGACTGCCACCAGACGAAACAAAGCTTGGAGCGAGGAACACAGCGTCTTGAGGTCCTAATATCCGATGAGGAAGTCATTATAAAACGTTGGTAAACATAGGTATCTTGTTCCCTTCAATTCTCAAAGTACTTGAATTTGTTGACGAAGATAATCGAAGAAGCCCTAACAAATAGTAAAAACATTTGTATTGTTGGTTTTGACACAGTCTTTTGCTTTATCTTGATGAAAAATACTTGGTATCACACATTGGTCGTCTTTAGCATTGCAGTGAAAAGATGATGATTATAATAAATACAACAAAATTAATTGATATTTTTAAATGTAGGTTATAAATGCTGAGCAAACGAGTGAAAATCTTATGTTGATAGAGGTAGTGTTGATGGTTTAGGATCTAGGTCACAAGTATAACGTTGATGATTCAAAAACAGATGATTCCTTTGTAGCTAGAGCTAGACCTAGCTTATAGTTAACTATAAGCTAGCTTACTTTTGAGCATATTGCAAGTCGGTGTTCGGTAAGACCACAAAAGTATCTTATCGTAGCTTATAAACTTGCTTATACGCTAGCTTTTTGATAAGCTATTTGAGATAGTTTATAAGCTAAAAGCTAACTTTTCAGCTAGTACGCCAAACACAACCTAAGTGACAAATCATTATGAGATTAAGTTTAACCAAACTACGACAAATTGGGTGCTTCTAGATCTTATATAGATCTATTGGGAAGACCTCAATCCTAGATGATTCATTGTCATCTTTAAAGATCTTGTATCCAGTTATTCTTAACGATCAACTCGGACATATTTTCATGGAATGAAATATAGTATTCATTTTACTAGATCAAACGAGAAACGTCGAGAAAAAGAGAAACTTTGTTTATCCCTTGGTTTTATGGGTTGATTAACTTGGTTATGGTTTCACGGATGTATCATCAACTTCAGTTGAAAAAGACATTTTTAGTGATGGAGATTTTAAAGACCCGATCGTTTAACAAAACTATAGATCAATGATTAAACGATAGCTCAGTACACATATAGAGTACACATATACATGGAGAAATAGGTGTTAAAAAGTGTTAACAATGACAACATATTAAAATTATCTCAAACAATGAAATATCATCGTTGGCAATTTCCAATGAACTGATTGTTGTAATTCGGACAAACAATCAGGAAATTAGTAATGAGAACTATTTCTGAATAGCGGAAAAAACCAAAGCAAACAGATCGAAAAATAATATTGTGAATTATATATCGATTGGTCGCTAATAATAAATTCGATTATTATTATTTATTACCAAATTTCGTCCGGATATCAGATTATCATGTCCAGTTACGTCAGTCAAGTCATGTATATTGAGTTGTGGTGTCTAATCTCCCTTTGACCTCATAGTTGATTCGGAGACCAAGATCGGGTCCTACGAAGAAAATCATGGAGGACATTTTTCATATCAAACTCAACATCGATATCTAAGAAACAACTATGGGGAAAAAGAGAAGCGAGGTTGCGGACGAGATTAGAAGCGGAGCTTCGGACGAGAAGTGAAGCATGAAGACTTGGTAGGAAGCCAAACAAGTGAATTGCGACTATGAGTTACGGAGCTCAACACTCAAGCTTCTCCATCAGTATATATCATTTATGTGGGCCCTAGCGTGGAGATCGAGTCCATATGTTTCTAGAGTCCCATGATCGTGCGACAAAAGGGACTTCGCGAAAATGACCATAAGTTTGGCTACGGGAGTCCATTTTCGGACTGCCACCAGACGAAACAAAGCTTGGAGCGAGGAACACAGCGTCTTGAGGTCCTAATATCCGATGAGGAAGTCATTATAAAACGTTGGTAAACATAGGTATCTTGTTCCCTTCAATTCTCAAAGTACTTGAATTTGTTGACGAAGATAATCGAAGAAGCCCTAACAAATAGTAAAAACATTTGTATTGTTGGTTTTGACACAGTCTTTTGCTTTATCTTGATGAAAAATACTTGGTATCACACATTGGTCGTCTTTAGCATTGCAGTGAAAAGATGATGATTATAATAAATGCAACAAAATTAATTGATATTTTTAAATGTAGGTTATAAATGCTGAGCAAACGAGTGAAAATCTTATGTTGATGGAGGTAGTGTTGATGGTTTAGGATCTAGGTCACAAGTATAACGTTGATGATTCAAAGACAGATGATTACTTTGTAGCTAGAGCTAGACCTAGCTTATAGTTAACTATAAGCTAGCTTATTTTTGAGCTTATTGCAAGTCGGTGTTCGGTAAGACCACAAAAGTATCTTATCGTAGCTTATAAACTAGCTTATACGCTAGCTTTTTGATAAGCTATTTGAGATAGTTTATAAGCTAAAAGCTAACTTTTCAGCTAGTACGCCAAACACAATCTAAGTGACAAATCATTATGAGATTAAGTTTAACCAAACTACGACAAATTGGGTGCTTCTAGATCATATATAGATCTATTGGGAAGACCTCAATCCTAGATGATTCATTGTCATCTTTAAAGATCCTGTATCCAGTTATTCTTAACGATCAACTCGGACATATTTTCATGGAATGAAATATAGTATTCATTTTACTAGATCAAACGAGAAACGTCGAGAAAAAGAGAAACTTTGTTTATCCCTTGGTTTTATGGGTTGATTAACTTGGTTATGGTTTCACGGATGTATCATCAACTTCAGTTGAAAAAGACATTTTTAGTGATGGAGATTTTAAAGACCCGAACGTTTAACAAAACTATAGATCAATGATTAAACGATAGCTCAGTACACATATAGAGTACACATATACATGGAGAAACAGGTGTTAAAAAGTGTTAACAATGACAACATATTAAAATTATCTCAAACAATGAAATATCATCGTTGGCAATTTCCAATGAAGTGATTGTTGTAATTCGGACAAACAATCAGGAAATTAGTAATGAGAACTATTTCTGAATAGCGGAAAAAACCAAAGCAAACAGATCGAAAAATAATATTGTGAATTATATATCGATTGGTCGCTAATAATAAATTCGATTATTATTATTTATTACCAAATTTCGTCCGGAAATCAGATTGATCCTTCGCGACCAGATATGATTATAGAAAGGTAAAAGGAGACTGTCCAATTGTCGAACGAAATAAAAATACGAGACAGAAATTAAAAACCAACCTGAAGATCGCTAATTATTTAGTCGTTGAGACTGTACGAATTGACTCCTGTCCTTAAAGGTTTTTACGGCACTCGTCGGCTGTAAGCTATCAGCGTAAAACCCCAAGATTTAATGCAGAATATTGTTCGTTCCAACAACTCTGGAAGAAGAGATAAACGCAAAGCGAATACTCAAAAACCGGAAGAAAGAAAATCGCAAAGACAGGAGAGAGTAAAGAAATCCGAGGTGTAAAATCAATTAGACCTGGGAGGACCGTTTATACTGACTAAAATTTTCAGATGTCAACGGATTTGAATTTTGAAAATTCTCGATAAAAATCCAATCCGAATTTTGAATCAGGATAACCTAATCCGATAGTTATCGGATTAAAAACACTTCTAGATTTCGGCCCTTCCCGGTGCAACCCACGGAGTCAATGCCAGTCAACGGGTTGACCGGGTCAGTCCACCCTATTCAACCCAAACCTTGTTAATGCGAAGTACAAAGTGCGCATTTTCACGCCGGGTCAGTCCACCCTATTCGACCGGAACCCCGTTAATGCGAAATGCAAAATGCGTCTTTTCGCGAACCTCGCGTCTTGCGTCCACAGCCCATCCCGGCGTGCATGTGGGCTTGACTCATCCATTGATCCACTTAAAGCCTTTGAAGGCTTTGGAAGGGAAGAACCTTATAACCCACCAAAGTTTCTTTCCCCACAAATATGTGGGATAAAAAAATTACCAACTTGCTAATTTCCCTTAAATTTCCAACAGTGATAGGCTCCTAATAATTGTTAAAAAGACTGCAAGAATAAAATAACCGGTTAAGAACACATTCTAGAGATGTTACCAGCACTACGTGGTGCACAATAAGAGACAACATTTAACTCATATAATTACTGAAAATTATTTCTGGTTGGGACTAGAGTACGAAGTCCCACTAATTAATCTAGTTTATGAAGTTAAAAAAATGCTATTTGTTTCATTGTTTGGACTTCATTGTTTATGCAGTGAATTCCAACGACACATTGTCCTCATTCTCCATTTGTCCATCTACAATACATTGAGCATAAATTAAGATACAGTTCACTATTGTAGAACTTTGATAGGCTACAACATATCGAAATCTCTCAACAAAAGGCTAATTCACCGAACCTTGCCAATGGCTATCAAGGTAGACTGTGTTTTATCCTCATGACTCATGACTCATGAGCAGTATTTTTTGGGCTAGGCCCAAGTTATTCACTAAGGCTACTAAACAGAGATATAGTCACGAAAATAACGAGTATCTTTAAACAACATTAAATAGACCACTCTTTTCAAAGAAATTGTCAAAACAGTCGCCAATTGGGAACTTGCAGCTACGTTTTTCATAAATATTTAAATACCTTCTAAAAAAAATTAAACGAGCTCGTCATGCCACGATTCGTTTAGACGGTGTCTGATATAGATTCAAATAATTTTTTAATTAAAATTGTTGCAAATGACATTCACTAATAATAGTGTATGTTGTTGAAATATTGGAATTTGTTAAAGCCGGCGATTATTAACTGAATTTTTCGTTGCATATAAAATTTTATTAACTAGTCATCTCACTGTAGCATCCACGAAAAAAGTTTTTCAAAGTTGAACTACCCAAAGAGTTACTTAAAGTCATCAATGTCCCAAAAAATATTAAATGGTTTGACGAAATTATATATCAAGAAAGATATCCTATTGTTTCCATCTTTCCCAAACCAAAACATAGAAAACCTATATTTCCCAACCCCCACAAGCCACAACACTCAATGTCAAATTAGTTTTTCGATATTAAAAATTTAATAAATAAAACCAAAATGAAAAAACATTTAATTTAAAATACGAACTTAGTTAAAATGCAATATATAATATTATATATCTAACAAAAAACAACTTGATGAATATTAATTTTATAATATTTTATTATTGCATTTTAATTAATATATATATTCAGCGTCAAGTTAAAACACATGTATGTTTGTTGCTTAGTGCTAACCTGGGCCGGCCCTGAGCATGTGCTGGGTGGACGACCGCGCAGGGCCCGTGTCGTCGGGAGGCCCGAAATTTTATATGTATACAATGTATATATTGTATATTTATTAAGTTTTTGGAACAGAAACACAAGAAACTGTTGGTTCAACTGGTTAGGGCGTTGGAAATGTGAACATAAGGTCGTCAGTTTGAAACTTGCAAGTGGTAAGTATACGTGATCTGTTAGTGTGTTATTTTAGCAATTTGTACAAGCAGCTTTTTTAGATTTGTAACTGCAGGGCCTGTTTTCAATCAACCCAAATTCCAGGTTTTCGATTATTTTTAAAAGACTTATAGTAATAGTATGAATAAATTTTTGTTATTTTAAAGGTCTATTTTTAGTATTCGCATAGGGTCCTTCCAGGCACTCGTGCTAACAATAACAAATGTTAAGTTTGAAAACGTTGGTTCAAATCATTGTCTTGATTTTTTTTCTATGCCTTTTATTTACCCTTTAACTTGCTCTATATTTCAAATCTAACCCCTATATATCCTTTTGATTTTTTAGACCTTTTACCCATAAACCCTCATACTTATTATTTCTAATTTTACCCTTGAATTTTTATATTTTTTAAATCCAACAAAAATTTTCTTCTTTAATTGTTTTATTTCAGTTTTTAACCTTCTATGTGCTCTATTTATCCTGATAATTTATTGATATGATATCTCCTCTGTATTGTAATAAAACTATTGAAAAATTTAAAATTCCTAAAAATGGAATACTTCATTTAACAAATTGATTATTAAGATTTTATTGTTTACACGTTGTTTTATTAATTTGGTACAACCGTTTCTTTTATATTTCTCCAATTTTTATTTACAACTCTTTTTATATTATTTACAACTTATTGTTTTATAATTTTTTGTGTAAAACTTCTTTTACATTTTTACTATTTTTTACAAAATCATCCAAACTTTGTTAACAAATTTTTCTCGATGTTTTTCTATAGATTTGTTTATTATGTTGTGTAAAATTAGGTTTCCTTTTACGAAATTGTTTTAAAAAAATAGATTCTTTTGACGGACACAAATTTTTTACAGAGTTACCTTAAACTTTTTACATTTCATTTTTTATGCATTATTTGTTAAAATTTTCTCATTCATGCATCGTCTTACACGAATTTAGTACAAGTTTCTTTTTCAATTTCTGGTCAACTTTAATTATACAACTATTGTTATTTAAAACTTATTATATTTTAGAATTCAACCAAACTTTGTTTACAATTATTTTTCTATATTTTTAAGTTTTTTTATGTTATCTGAAAATTAGTTCCTCTTAGGTACTTTTTACGTATTCTTATATATATATATATATATATATATATATATATATATATATATATATATATATATATATATATATATATATATATATATATATATATATATATATTAAAAAATGTGATTATATAATAATTTTTTATAGAAAAATTGTGTATCCTTTTTATAGCTTTGTTTTTATGTATGTATGTTTGTTTTTTTTATTTTACCATATTTCATTTTTTTTATTTTGTTTATTATTTTCCATTATTACAAGCTTTGTTTACAAACCTCCCGCCGCAACGCCCGAGATATTACCTCCTAGTTCAAATTAAAAATAAACTAGTAGCCTTAAAAAAATAAAAATAAAAAGCACAACAACAAACGAGAATTAAAAACCTAAAAATTGGATTTTTAAATAAATCAAGTAGTCTTAAAAACAAAAATTAAAAAAATCCTAAAACGATAACATCTTTGATACCAAAGGCAATGCACTTTGGTAAACTCATTGCATTTCACGCTTCGATATAGCTAAACACCGCCTTGTTGGTGGTCAGACGATATTCGTCAAGAGCTCTATCAAAAAGATCATCATCGACAACCTCATTTTCTCAGTTCACCAATAGATTGTCAATAGATTGTTGTATATGTAGTTTTATTTGGACATTCTTCTACTTGCTATTAAGGTGTGGTTAGTCTGATACGGTTTGGTGCCTATGAGTGTGTAAATTTTTTCCTTGATAAGGGCCATGAATTTGATGTCTCCTAAATTCTCAATGATGTTTACGTAGGCGGCTGCCAATGACACATCCTCGGTTGGAGTCTGCAACTTTCAAGTGGAAGATGCTGTATCCATTTTTTTAAATTAAGAGACAATTAAAATTAAAAGTATAGATAATTGAAAATATAAAGAGATTTGAGAGTAGGATGATGCATAGGGATGTAAATGCACGGAGCTGAGTTCGAGCTCGGTTAGACTCAGGCTCGGCTCACTTAAATTCATAGGGCTCGAGCTCGAGCCCGGCTCCTTTAAATTTATGGTGCTCGAGCTCGAGTTTGGCTCGTTTAAATTTACGGGGCTCGAGCTCGAGCTCGGCTCGTTTAAAAGGTGGGGATGGAATAATTTTTGATAAATAAAATTTTTTGTAAATAACTCGCAACCCACTCATCTTTCACCAGCCTGCGGCTAAAGGGACTATTAACCCGCCGGTACCGGCAGTCGCCGAAGAGCCCACATAAACCCGAAGTCGACTCCCTCCAGCCTTAGAAAAATATTTGTCATTTTCATTCGATTATTATTACGATTATTCGCCTTTTTTTTCTTACCATACAACATGGATCGACCACATATCATGTTCCGGAAAAAAAAAAACATGAAATTAAAAGGTAATGATTCGTTGAATTAGATCGATTATTTCTTTAGGTGTTCAATTGTATTCAATCCAACCAATCTACCCTCCATAAGAGGGCACATCTTAGGAACTAAAATTTTGGTACATTCATCGTACATATATTCATGTAGCAGCTTTTGAACAAATACATATTAATTCTTTACTCGATAACAGAAGCAACGCCCTATGCGATATAGAATATGATTTACGTTGTAGATTGTATCATAGTTTAGAATGTTCCTTTCTACTATGAAGTTTTTACGTTAATCCGGCCGACTTTATTGTTTATGAAAGCAAGCTATTCAAAATTTCCGGTCGAATTTATTATTTATGTAAGCAAATGTTATTCAAAAATTTCAAGTTCAATTATTGTTGGCATTCAAGGTGTTACATACGGGTCTTTGGTGTTAAAGACGACCTGATACGCGATTATGAGAAAGTCTATTTTCCTTCATCATTCTTTGATTATGATTTGTATAGGCGACTACGAGAAACTCTTGTTTGCTTAAGCGTTCTTTGATTATGATTTTTCTAGTGTTTTGGTATTGTTTTATAATAAGTATAATATTGAAATAAAGCAACTTCTCTTTAGATTATAAATGAGTTTTTTAGATCATTTGGTCTAAATTATGTTTAATATGATGGTCTATGAAGTCATTTTCTCGTTAGACATTTTGATCAACATTTTAAATAATATATATCAAGTTAATTAATAATGCATTCTATGATTGAACATATATAGCGTTTATTTATCGAGATTAAATTATAATAAAAACGCATATGAACAACAAATAATTAAATTATAACATGTTGATCATTTGGTTCCAAAACAATCTTTGTTTAAAACAACCATTATTTAAAACCAATTCAAAACCATCTTATAAAATAATGTGTACATAAACAATATGTAAAACCATAAACCAAAGCATTAGAGAGAAAAGTGAGTTCCTAATCCTATAGATAATAGCAAGCTGCTTGTAGTTCATGATTAGATCCAGCTCTTCATGCTTTAGTTCTCAACTTCCTTTCAGTCCCTGCACATTAACACATGCCAGTACAAGTCAGAAGCAAAGTACTATGAAATTACAAATATACCTGAAGCGTCATACTCTTTGGCTTGCAACTGCTTCTGCTTCATTGGGTATCTTGAACATGTATGTCTTCCATATCGTATTTCCTTGTAGTGGAAACAATATAGTTCATTAGAATATCTGGATTGAGGTTTCTCCGAGAAAATCATTCCCATGGTAGGGTCTGTCCTTTTCCTTTTGACAACTCCTTTAGGAACTGTGGTGTTGGATTCCTTAGCCATGTCGAATTCTGCTTTTATCATCATGTTATGTAATCTCAGGAAGGATACTTTCAAGTTCTTCATGATAAAGTCTCAAATAAACCGATCATAAGAACTAGTCAGCGAGTTAATGATAATGTCTGTGACTAACTCCCAACTGAATGGAAATCTCAACCCCTATATATGTGCAAGGTACCCTTTTTATATTAAACATATGAGTATTGCCACTTTGTCCCTACTGCAGCTTGCATCCCATTAGTGCTTTCATGACTTCAAATCCTTCCTGTTTAACCTGCTCTTAGAGCATGTCCTTAAGCCGGTTAATGACGTCAAAGGAACCAAGATGCTTCAATATTATTTGAAGCTCGAGAATAATGGTGTCAAATATAAGACGAGCAACCTCATTCGAATCATTTAGACGTCTGAAATGACCGCCTATTTCAACACTACTAGATCTAGCTAAGATAATCCTTAGGAATTCATTCCTCAATTGTATAAAGTTTTCCATTGAAATTAAGTACTCTTCTCAAGTTTTGGCACAAATACGCATAATTCATGCCATTGAGCTATGATCGAGGAGACCACATAGTGAAAATTTTATAACATACGAACTTCCTTTAGTTGACATCTATAAAATATTGTTTTGTTAGTTTGATTAATCCTTAAAAATTAGTTACCTACAAAATAATTTTATTAAGACTAGGATTCATATTTTTCTTATGGTAATGAAGAGGTATGTCGTAATCACACCAAGAAGTTATTTAGGTAGGTAATACTCTTTGTCAATTTCAACTTTTATGAAACTCCTAGATTTCGGGATTTATTGACTTAGGTCAACGACATGTTTAATCTATTCATATTCATCCTCTCCCATAACTAGTATCCGACAGATCACATGTTTGGATGATAAATCAATCATGAAAAACCACGTGTCTTTCGGCCCGAGATTCTCGAGTTATCACGAGTAACACATCATTTTGGCTTAATCATATTCGATGAGTTGTCTATGATACTTCTTATCCTAGAAGGAAATCAGTTAAATGTGTGATTTTACGCGGCCAACATAAGATTTACATTTTTATAAAACGGAATTTTGTTTCATTCTGTTAAAACATTTGAACTTTTATTTTGGTAAACTGTCAACTTAAACTTTTTTAAAATCCATCTTATAATTGCCAAATTTGTTTTGAAAAAGAATGTAAACTTTAACAACTTAGTATGCATGTATCATTCAGTTAAAGCAATTTAACTTTTCATTGGCGACGATTATTCTAAAACTTTTTTTTTCCAGTTTTAACTAAGTAGTTGCAACAAATTAAATAAACAAAACACATTCAAACATGCAATAACTATAACATTTGCCCCAATTCCTATGTTTTTCCGTGAACCAATACGTGAAAAAATGTGGTCATTTATAGGGAAAAAACTAACCACAAGGATGCACTGGCTTCTCTTGTTTCGCCATCAACTTTATGGTTCCGTCTTAATGGTCTTCGGTCTCCTTTTGTTACATTAACTAATTTTTTTTCTAACTAATATATTACATTACAAACTAAAAAAATACATTACAATTTAAGAACAACAAAACGACCCTCAGGTCGCAAAATAGCCCATAAAATACCAAAACATTCATTAAAGCATCACATACATAGGTTTAGTCGAAACCAAATGTTACCAAATCCACACAAACATAATGCACACTTTTGTACAATTAAAAGCACATTAAGTCACAAAACAATTATTCAATATTTTGATTAAGATCTGACAAGCATACACATTGACATT
>CM042016.1:31232107-31389607 GCA_023525715.1 Cichorium intybus | reverse complement strand
ATCAACTTCATTCTTTAAATCTGCATCATGGGTAAAAACATGTCAACTACGAGAGTTGGTGAGTAATCTAGTTTTATTAAAGAAAATTGTGAGTTTGAAATATTTATAAATTGAAACTTGTTTTCTTTGGAAGTCGACAAGCAAGTATTATTGAGATAACGGTTTATAAATCAAAAATTGATTAACAAATGATAACAACAACAATAAGTCCTCACCCTATATATACATATATATGTATATATATAGGATGGAGCATCTAATCATCATACACACTCAACCACGTGCAATCAATCACCTTAGCGTCTCAAGGCGGGGTGGTCAACCCAATAGCGCTATTATTGTCCATAACGTACCTCAAGAATACGGGCATAGTCATGGAGATTAGACTAAAAATGGTAATGCACTACAAGTACATGTAGCGTAAACAAACAATAATTATACAAATAATGATTCATGTATAAATGTCCCAACAATGTCTCAAATGTGTTAAAATAATAAAATGAAGTTGGAACATGTTAAAACCACATGATACACCCCAAAAGTATTGAAAATTATAAAATATGGGGTAGATAACTCACATTAGTCCAATAAGGAATGCGCGTGTTGTACGATAGACGGCTCGAGTCAAAATGTCGTAGAACCTAATATAATTAATAGTTTTGGCTTAGGAATCGTTAAACGGGAATATAATATTAATAAAAATAATTAGACACATATTCTTATATTATATGAATTAACAATAATCCAAATTTTGTTTTGGATATTAATGTATTCATAGGTTAGATGAATTTTAAATTGAATTAATTACTTTGCTTAATTAATTTATATTTTCACTTTAGGCAAGATTTTAATAATTTCTTATTAAAATAATAACTTGTCAAATTATAAGTATTTACAGATTTTATATATTATAAACAATTATTTATATAAAATAATCATTAAAAATGCATTTTTACATGCTTAGGTACTTAGGAAAATGGTTTTAAATACTAAACAGTAATGAAACATTCTGAAATTATCAGAAAATCATTATTTCATAAAATAGTAATTACTCTAAAATTTTCATATTTTTCTTAACTGCTTTAGTATTTATATAGTATTTTAATGGTTAAACAACAACAAAATTCGGGAAAAATAACAAATGATTCCCAAAAATTCTGGAAACATAACCATAGTTTTCTAACATTATATTGAGACTACTGTAAATATTTTGGATATTTTGTACTATGGGAAGTAATTATTATGTTTTTCATTATTAACTAATCAATAAAATCATAAATAATAGGAAAATATTAAGAGAAATTCATTAGACTTTTTATTTATGATTAACATGTTATATATGATATTCGGATAAGGTTTTATAATTTTTGGACATGTGTAGCTATTTATTATCAAATTAAACCATTAAATAATCATTAAATCAGGAAAAATAAGCAAAATTCTTACAAAAATCTGTAAATTTTGTCATGGAGTCTTTAAAATGTTAATAAGGTGCGAAAAATATAAAATCTAGTTTTTAACATACATATCTATATTTTGCAATTTATTTATCTACAACAAAATAAAATACAAAATAAGCATCAAACAGTAATATAAATGCATGAAACTTTAGAAATCCACTTTACTCAATATATAGGTTGTTCCAATATTTTCCCAGAATTTATTGACTGCAAAACGTATTTTATGTGAATTATTGCAGTATTTTATTGCAATAATTATAGTAATTCAATAAAAATAAGTTATTTTCTGAAAATTTCCAGAACGTCTTATTTCATTTATGGGATTCTGAGAAAAATCAGGTTTATGCATAAAATGAGTTTTAGATAGTTTGGTGGATTTAATTTGTTTCATGTATGAATTTGGAACTTTTAACAACATACCTTGATGAATGCTTCAAGATGGATGGAGATTTGAGTATATTGGAGTGTTCTTGGCTGAAAAATGAAGATTTCTAGGAGGAATTTCGAGATTGAGAGTGAGAAGAAGAATAGATATGGTTTGAGTGGTGATGAGAATAATGTGTTGGGAGAAAAATGAAAGGAAAGATGATGGGAGGTGTGAGTGGGAGACAATGGGAATAACCTTTTGCTTTTGGTGGTCTTCATAATTTTCCACTAACACAATCATCTTTTATATAATATATTAATTAATATAAGAGTTTTATAAAATTTAATGTAGAGTTTATAAAAATAGAGTTTTATAAAAGATAGGTTATTCTTTGATTATAACAATCTACTTTGATTTGAAGTTTAATTATAGCATTCACGTTTGATTCTTTTAATTTAATTAGAGCATCATACTTTGATTTAATTTTAATATGGTATCATAATTTAATTTGATTATAGTTATAACGTTATACTATGCTATATTGCTATTAACGTCAATTTATATCGTAGTGTATGAGTTTTGATCCTATTAGCGTCAAGAAATCTCGAGTAGGGTTTATTAAATTTCCAATTGGGTTGGGTTGACCCGAATCTATTTTAGGCGGATGTCACAACTAAGGCTAGCTTTCATCAAATATGAAGTGGAAGGTATTTTTATTTTTAACCAAACTTTTTTAGCTTTGCAACACATTTGACAGGTTTACAACACATATGATAGCTTTTGCAGCACATTTGACAGTTTTGCAAGACATTTGACAGCTTTACAACACTTTTGATAGTTTTTATGTTTTTTTCATGCAGATAAAGACTATGGATGAGAGTTAGACAAAGTGTCAGGGCAAACATATTTTATTATTTGCATAGGTGCAGAGAGATTTCATGGAAAGTTCAAGATCAAAATGGAGGTTGTTTTAAGAAATTCTAAACAAGTTTTTTACAGGTGGTTTTAGATATTGACAAACATCTCCGAGAATAGGAAAAAAGACCGAAACTTTTCTTCAACGGTAAGGACATGTGGTTGAAATTTGATAAATGTTGGGGAACATTGAAAAAATCAACGATTACGTGTATTTTGCCATATTGTTGGATCCCAAAATGAAGTCTCAGTTTGTGCACCATGCCTTTAGCTCTTTAAGAGTATGATAATGAACTCTGTAACACAGGAAAATAAGATGCCCGATTCGATTATTCAGATAAAGGCAACTATTCAGATGCAAACCATTCGCTCCATTTTTACTTTGCTATGCAGATGACCTTTTACAATAACTACAAATAGCCATCTGTTTTCCTTTAACAGTTTCTAATGTGAAATGAGCCAAAATTGGAGATCGTAGTTTTCTTTTTGAATCATCCACTTGAGCTGCAGAATTATACATTGGTTGATTTTGCTCCGCCGAAGACATGGAATCTGAATGCAAACAGAAAATGTATAAATGTACAAAGTACAATAGCTGAAACAAAAATTATGGTACAAACATCTGAAATAAACATCTAAATCATAAAATTCTGGTATAAAGTCACACATCAGAAACATAAATCTAAAATAATCATCAGAAACACAAAAAGTCTGGTATAAATTCACACATCAGAAACACAAAAATCTGAAATAATCATCCGTTTTTCACATCAGAAACACAAAAATATGAAATAATCATCCATTCTTCACAAATGCGATGGTTCTTTACAAAAAGTTTGGTATAAATTCAAAATTCAGAAGAAGTTATATGTAGATTGTAAAACTTACCGATGCTTAGATGTCTCAGGCGATGGTTTTCACACGACGTCTCCGGCGAATGGCGATGGTGGCTTCGGCAGTCGAATGCCGATGATGGCTTCCACAGTTCGGCTTGTAACTTGAATGTGGATGATTGGATGTATCAAGTGTGACTCTCGATGACGACTTGAAGTGTTGAAGACGAGAAAAAGAGAGTTGAGAGAGAGAGAGACAAGATGCGTGATTCGTGAAACGGTGGAGAATGAGATCAGATAATACGTTCAAAGCAAAAGTGCAAAACAGTAGTATATTATAATTTTATTATAAACAAAATAAATGTTTAAATATATATTATATCGAAACAGGGGCCCCGTGGGTATTTTGGGACGGAACCACCCACTCCCGATCTTGACCCCGAAAATCAAAAGGAGACTAAACTCGCTCCCGACCCGATCCCGAACTCGAACCCGAAATATTTTAAAAAATACTCCCGTACGGAACCGGGGTCCCACGGAAACGGCGTCTCACAAGATTTTTGCCACCCCTCCCTTTAAGAGTATGATAATGAACTCCGTAACAGAGGAAAATAATATGCCCGATTCAACTATTAGATAAAGGCGACTTATATGCTTGGGAAAGTTGAAAAAAAGTTAGAGATGCTTTTTATGGGGTATTAAGAGTTGTATGGTAACAAATCATGTCAAGAAGGAATAGTTGAAGATGTAGTGCCTCGTGATGACGGGAGAAATTTTTTAGGTGTAATTTTTAACGTGGGAGACAACTTGGTTTCAATGGAATCCAATAAGGATGTATTTGAGAGAGGTAAATGTAACTTAGTTACCTGACTTTGACATAGTACAATGGTGGAAAGGAAATACAGGGCGTTTCCCGATTGTAGCTCATGGCTAAAGGTAACTTGTAATATTATTTTCTTAGTTGTTTAGTGTTTTTTGATAATCTATGAATTGGTAATGTTTTTTGTTTTTTGAAAGATATTTCGGGGATACAAGTTTGTCAACAACAATAATCGAGGGGTTGGGTTGCACAAAAGATTGGGTTGATTATAGACGATATTGACGACATGGATGATGATATTGCATTCCATAAATTAATTTTAACATTTTAACATATTTGTTGTTTTATTTTCTACAATAAGATATTAAGATTTGTATTTATGTTTTCTATATAGTGATTGAAAAAGCATTATGCATCGATTGAAGGAAAGGAAAAGCAACGATAATGACGGATGCTTAATGTCTAGTTTCAAATGTGTGGGATAGATTTGACCCTGAACTTAATTTTTTGAAATGCTAGACATGTTTTTTTTAATGGATTGTCTATTTTTAGACAGATTTTGTCCCTACATTTTAAACAATTGTTACGTTTTCTTTTTGAAAGTTTTCCTATTTTGGACATGGGTTTTGAAGTTATTGGTATACATTATACATTGGTTAGTTTTTCTTAATTTAAGTTAAAGTGCACAATTTGCATTTGGTCCACTGTACATTACTTGTAATTTGTATTTGGGTTTACAATCAAAAATTTTCTGATTTCGTGCCTGAAAATTTTCTTGATTTCATCAACGGTTCGGTACCGATACCAAAAAACCGGTACCATACACAGTATCGGTACCGGTTCCTAGCACCATTAAACTCGGTTTGATATTCGGGATTAGTATTCATCAAATATCGGTACTTGGAACTTCGGATTGGTGCCTGTACGGTACCACACTCATCCCTATTTTAATATATTTGGTCCAATTAGGCTCTTCAAAATATTTGTTTTAATAATTCCAATAACTACCGACGAAATACAACATTTTCTTTTTTGCATTTCATTAAGAGGAGTAGAGGACTATTTTCGTTTGTTAGGGTATATTTGTCATTTTTATTTAATTATTATTACATTTATTCGGTTTGTTTACTTATCTAACAACATGGATGTAATGACATATTCTACTCCGGCAAAATAACTAAATATAAAAATTGAATGGTAATGATTCGTTAAATTATCTCGATCATTTCCTTATGTGATCAATTGTATTCAATCCAACCAATATTCATATTCGTGTAGCAATTTTTTGATCAAACACATATTGATTCTTTACTCGATGAGAGAAGCCACGCCCTATGCAATATAGAATATGATTTACGTTCTAGATTGTATCAAAGTTTAGAATGTTCCTTTCTACTGTGAAGTTTTTACGTTAATCCGGCCGACTTTATTGTTTATGTAAGCAAGTTGTTCCATATTTTCCGGTCGAATTTATTATATATGTAAGCAAATTTTATTCAAAATTTCCAAGTTAAATTATTGTTGGCATTCAAGGTGTTACATACGGGTTTTAATGTTAAACTTAAAGACTAGCTGACAGGCGATTATGAGATTCTTTTTTTTTTTACCTTAATCATTCATTAATTATGATTTATATACGCGATTATGAGAAACCCTTTTTTCCTTGATCATTTTTTATTTATGATTTGTATAGGAGATTAAGAGAAACTCTTTTTTTTTTTTCCTTAATCGTTCTTTGATTATGATTTTTCTTAGTGTTTTCATATTATTTTTATAATATAATATTGAAATCAAACAACTTCTCTTTAGATTTTAAATTACCTTTTTGATCATTTGGTGTAAATCAAGGTTATTAAACTCCCGAGTTTACTTGTAAACTCTTACGAGTTTACGATCCCAGATTCCAAAAACGATACCGATTCTATTAAACTCGTTTTTAGCAAACTTGTACGTAAACTCGTAGACTCGGATCGGGGATCGTATACTCGTATACGATCCGAGTCTACTAAGTTTAATAAAAATCTGATTTTTGACTTTATTTGACATTTTGACTGAAAAATTAAATTCTAACTTTTAAGGCTTGTAACCCTAAATTTGCTTCCTTCGTTCATTGTACTCCAGAGTCCAGACTCCTCGTCTCCTCCCTCTCTCACAGTCTCGCTCAGCCCTCAGGCTCTCACTCACCTCTTCGTCGCTATTTTGAATCTTTGAAACTTTTTTTTGTAACTTGTGAACTTATGGTATAATATGTATTTCTTCATTTTTTGTGCTTTTGGTAGAATCTTACAATCTGATCCGATCCTACGATCCCGATTTTTCAAAACAAAAAACGATAAATGTTTAATACGATCACGTCTGTCAAGTCATTTTCCCGTTAAATATTTTGATCAACAGTTTAAATAATGTATATCAAGTTAATTAATAATGCGTTTTCTATGATTGAAAAATATAGCGTTTATTTATCGAGATTAAATTGTAATAAAAACGCATAAGAACGGCAAATAAAGATTAGTCTTTTTCAAAGGCGTCATACAAAAATAATTTTCTTTAAAATAGGAAAAAGCGTACTATTTTTTTATATATATAAAATCTAGATACATCGTTGATTATTGATAGCTAAAATAGTATCATAGTGTTTTATTCCTTTAAATCATGTCGAAATTGGTGATAATTCATAAAAGAAAATTATTAAACACGAAAGAAATTCACATGAACACGTTATCAGTTTAATGTCAATAGATTTGATTGCCGTAGACATGAAACATAAACATAAGAACCCACAATAAAAACAAGAAGTTTAAACTGTATCATGAGCTTAAAATATGATTTAAGCCATTCATGATCAAGGTTTTTATACAACAATATTGTCGACAGTTTCCAACTTTAGCAAAATAAAATGAAAAAAAGATATCAACACCCCTCACACAAAATTAATAGAAACATCTGAAAGCGCTACTTAACACATATATTTCGTTATAATAGATGTCTTAAAAGCCTATTCATCAGATGATTGATGATGAAATTAATTTTGTGTTTTGAAATAAAAAGAAAAGGATTTGAAATCACATAACTGGAAGTGGAACAACAATCTCGGTACTGTTATCGTAAACAGGACTCCGACTGCTACTACTAGCACTAGATTCTCTGATGTCATCATTAGCAGATCTTTTGATGAACTCTATGCAATCAGCCACCGCTTCAGTATGATGTGAATCACTCGTGTAATGATGATATGACCGCTGATGGTGACGACTGGTGGCCGCCGGCGATGATTTATTGGAAGACCTTGAGGACAACCGTAGAGGCGATTGACTATCGTAAGTATTGGAGGTGGCTGTGTAGGCGGTGTTGGAGGCTCTGGAAAGTGCTGATATCATAATCAACCGGAAAACCGCCTCCCTGAAGCGGTCCAGCAGTGACATCGGTGATAATCTGGCGTTCTTCCGGCTAGCTTTCATCCTTGTTGGCATGCAAAAATGGCTCTTCATGACTGTGTTTTTGTGCTTGTGATTTGTGGGGTGGTTTGTTCTTGAGAATCTTTAAGCACAGCCTATGATTTCACATGCCATAATATATTTATATTCGTATATTACAATTAAAAATAGAAAGGTAGCTTTATTGTTTGATAATATTAAATTAGTATTACTTTTTTCCTTTAATTTTTCATTTCATCGTAAAAATTTATTATCTACTTTTTATAATCTGATTATATTAATATTATATAAAGCAAAATTTCTTTTTTATAAAACATGAAAAATTAATGATTATTATTGAATCGTAATTTTCGACTTTATAGCCTACTTAAATACCCTTATGGACGAGTTTGGGGTGTTTGACTGGTGGCTTGACCGAGGCTGGGTGGCTGGCTCATTTTGAGAATTAGTGGCTTTTTAGCGGAGTCGAAGAAAGACAAGTTAGAAAGCCATATTTTCATGATGAACATAGATAGAGTTTCGAGTTTTGACCGGTAAGTAGACTTTCAATAATAAGCAACCTATTATGTAATCCAACTATTTATTAGGCCGCAAGGTATGATGCACTATACCGTCGGTATAGCCGATGTGTCAAAGAGATGTTACCGGAATCACCGTCTCGTGATACCGGCATAGATCTTCAGCGACGATAGTATGTCGGGTTTCATCTCTTTCTTTTTTCCATTTTCTTTGCCGACAACCACACCCTCATAGTCTCCTCTCTTCTCCTTATTCTCTTCTCTCCTCTTTTTACTTAGGTGGAGGGGTTGCTTCCGACAACCATACCCACCAGTCTTATGTATATATTTGGCCGCTTTGAAACTTTATCGAGTACAATATTATACTAACCATAGTTCGTAATTTTTCAGTCCTAATAATATAACAAATGTAAAAAAAAGGTTAGAGGCCTTTGATAAAAAGATAAAGATTCAAAGCGACCCGGTGTGCAGAGACGAACCCAATATTTTAGAATAAAGAGGCTTACATCTTAACAAGTAATGTGTAGATTAGTATGTAAATTGTCTTTAATATTTAACTCTTTTTTAGACAAGTTGGAAGGGATACGATACCGACCATCCCTTACTAGTTTTTTTTAGAACGACAACATTTTATTAAAACTGGACCGGCGGCCAGCTGGCCAGCAAACAAAGAATACAGAAAGGAAAAGAAAAAGGAACGGTTTACAAAAAAACCCACAATACTAACACATATATGATGACAAAGGTATCCAAACTAGCAATCTACTTTAAGCATCACACCAAGAAAAAAACAGTGTACAATCCACAATGACCTACAACACAGCAGGCGTCCAGGAGCGAGAGTTATAGAGTGCAATTCCAACCAACACCAACCTTTAAGTATCATCCATTAAGGAACCATTGTATGTGTTGCATAAGAGAAATTCCATAATATGGGTATTCCCGTCCAACACCAACACACTCTTTGGAAATTCACCATGGGGGTCAAAACCACAACTGATTCCAAAAGATAGGAATGCACCATCAAATTCCCAAGCCTAGTCAAATGATAGACCATCATCATTGTAAGACTATGCGACCCAAAAGTCGAAAAAGTGAAAGCTCAAACAGTCCTTGTGACTTAAACTCTAGAGTAAAGGAGTCTGAATAACAGAGGTCAAATGAATACACTTCAATTGAAAATTTAGGGACCGAATCCCAAAGCCAAGGTGGAAAGAACTTGATTAGTCACTCTTGGTGATACCATAATATCGTGTTATTATCGTGTGTGATTTTGAAAGCGAAAACGACACGACACGAAGTCGGATTTTTTTCCATGACCCGAACATAAATTCCAATTTCGATTTCGTCCCAATTTCGTTTCATGTCGTATATTTTTGTCATGTCGTGTTGCCTTTTGTCACCCCTAATAAACCGATATTAACAAATAAACAATGAAATACATACACACAGACAATCAACTACTTGATATCCATATTTGGTCACTCTATATTTTTTCTAATAAAAAGTCTTAAAATATTTTTTTGTTGTATTGATTTTACCATTATGATTGGAGAATTATACGTTGTCAATTATAATGATTTGTTTGATACTGATTTAAAAGGTTTAGGTACCTTGGATGTGCAATGATATCTACAATACAATAGTTAAAGAAACATTTCAACCTAATCATTCTCTATAATAACACAAAGTATTTGCATTTTCTATTTCAAATTCATTGATAATACTATAATATAACTCAAAACTTATTTATTATTATAATGTTCGTATTGCATATTGTTGTTATCATAAAACTTATAAGTATACCACTATCATGGGTAGGAAATGTAACACCCCAACCTTTACCAATATTTGAGTTATCATACAATACCAAAGATTACATGTAATATTGTCAATGTCCATTGCAAAAATCCAGTCCACCATAAGAGACAAATAGAGATACATCCAAATGGGGGTTAAAAACCCATCAAAACCATAAAGAAGCTATACAATTACCAAAGAGGTTATCATAGATTATAAATGTCTAAATCTCCTGTTATGCTAATATCGAGATTTAAGTCTTCTAATATTCATCAAAAGCCATACTAAGAACTAACTCTTCTATAATATCCTTCTTTAACCTAACATATATATCACATAAAAAGAAACAAATTGTCTCATGAGATACATAGGGGTCATACACAAAATTCTTGTATTATTTTAGAATGTTTTCTTTACAAATCGTCTCATATTTTAAACCGCGTGTTATTTCCAAACAGTTTCCCGTTAAACCTTTTATACCCAAAGCATTTGTCAAAATAGTGATCCAATACATTCTTTCTTTTGAAATATTTCCATAACATTCTTAAATGTTAAATGGGCATTCTCTATATTTGAAATAAGTTTTCATATTGAAACATACTTTGCATTCATATCATAATTTCATGCTAATATGAAATATAATTCAAATAAATGTATGAATCGAGGCATGCAGACATGCCAATAGTTTGGTTCTTATCAATTATAGATTCACAAAAGCATAGACGGAGTGCCTTGTTTCCTATCAATAAACATAACCGGAAGAGAATATCAACCTATTATGGCTCTTATTAGGTGCTAAGGGATAGCCTTTTAGGGACTCATAGAGCACTACTTCACATATGATAGGTGGTATAATCTTAGGAGTGTCATACATGTGTCTAGACTAATACATACTAATATGCAATCACATTCAATCATCTATGGATAAGTACACTACAAGCATCCAAATTTTCCATTCAATATATCAATCATACAATGTGTATGTAATGTATATATGATGAAAATCCAAGCATACAATTTTTCATTGTAATTTATCAAAATATTCTTTCCAAAACATACATTGATAGTCATTCATAAGAGAAAGTTCATGCTAGAAAATAACTTTAATCAATTGTTACATATACCACAAATTTGTGAAAATCTTTATATACTCATATTGGGACGTTAGTTTAACTAACTTCTATTCTTGGCCTTGAGCTTGTTCCACTTGTTCCTTCAAACCTAATGATTTGTCCCATAACAAATGTTTAGTATCACAATTGTATCTCACACATTTATGTTAACTTCTATGCCTTCAAGAACAACTATTTTATCTTTTAACTTTGTCATAGGACACATCTGATAGTGCCTACATGTATTTAAAATAGTATTAAAACATGTCATCCATCTCATTTCTAATAATATCAATTTCTTTGTTATAAATATAACTAATTCAAATTCATATTTCAAGTTTTTAACTTATTCTATCCAATTGTGAAATCATTCCATGAGGTACTATCCTGTAGAATTATTTGATATTACAATATCTATATATCTTATAAAAGAAACATTTTTCCTATCACCACATTCATTTGAAACCCCCAAACCTTTCAACTTCCTTTTTAATTTGAGGTTTTTTCCTTTATCCAACATTGCTTTACATACATATATATGACAATTTATCTTTTTCTTATATAATATAATGCATTTGCTTCCATTCTCCATCAAACATTATTTTTCAAGTCTATCATTAGTTAGTGATCATTTTATCATAAAACATGCTTTTATCGCAAGTTTTAAAATATTTTTACTATTTAGTTTCAAATAAAAAGTATTGAAACTCAAAAATAAAAATAAAAATTACTAAAACTTTTAAAATTTTCACTAGGTTGGAAGTTATAGTATGTCGTTTTTTTAAAAAAAGTGACACCGGTGTAAACATTTTTCAATTCACCAATATGTATATACGTAGAGATTTTTAAATTACTTAAAACTTTTAAAAACTTGACTAGGTTGGAAGTTTATAGTACGTCGTTTGTAAAAAATGACACCGGTGTAAACATTTTTCGATTCACCGATATGTATATACGTACAAATTTCCAATTGTTAACGTTTTAACCATCTATTATAAAGGAGATTATTCAAAACAATGTGGTTTAACATTAATCTTGATCATAATATGACTTTCAAAGTCTAATATGAATTAAATATCATATTATCGTACAAACATGTTTTCTCAAAGTGATAAAGGCTTCTATTTATAGGTTTTAGTTTCCAAAAATATTAAAACTCAAAATGAAGATGAATATTGCAAAAAAAACTTTTGAAAACTGGCTAGGTTACAAGTTTAAAGTATGTCGTAAAAAGTGACAAGGATGTTGCGTTGCACATATATAACATTTAATTTTCCCTTATATGGTACCACTTTTTAGGTTCTCTTATCAATCTTTAGCGTACCATTGTTTTCAAAGTCTATTGTTAATTAGTGTTTTTATCTCAAAGTTTCAACAATTATCCTATTTTGTTTTAACTTCAAAAATCATTTAAACTAAAAGATGAATATTTAAAAGAGTTAAAAAATATTAACAAATCAATTGAGTTGCAAGTTCATAGTAAGTCGTGTGCTGTACAGTTCAATGTGTGACGACAATGTTTTAAACATTTTATTTTGATTTCATAAGAATTATGCACATGAAACTTTCAAAAAGTAATCGTTTAAAGTTCAAAAAAAATCTTTTATATAAATATTATAATAGATGTCATTTAATCAATATAGTTCAAGATAAATTTTTGTCATATACCACATTAATTTGAATTTATTATAAAAAATCATATCATAGTGGACATCGGTGAGTAGCTGTCGAAATTTTAGGAAAATTGTCTTAAAACTGAAACCAAAGGTTCATGGAATGTTGCAACCAATTCCTAATTTGGTTATAATAAAAAACACAAAAGAACAAAGATATTAGAGAAATGATTTTAGCCACTCTACTTATAGATGTTTTCTTTCCCTTGAAAATTGTATCTTAAGCTATGTGGGATGAGAAATATATTAGTCTCTTTACTTACATATTTTTGATTTCTCTTCATTTGTGTTCTTAAGCGATGTGGGATAAGAAAATGAAACAAAATAACACACTATGAAAGAAATTTTGATCCCACATCGTCATGATAAACCAATTCAAGAAGCATTTTTATTCTATAAATAAAGGTCTCTCTCAAATTAAAATAATTATATAGATCATTATATATTTTTTATTGTTGGAAACATTTCCAAATAGCAAAGTTCAAGGAAATATATAGTTAAAATTTTATTATTTTTTAATGAAATTGAGCTTTAAATATTTAGCAAGTCGATCCGAGATGAGCTATGGATTCGTTCATCAAGTTGAACAAAATCGCATGCATTATGTTGAATAATGCAATTTTGAACTTTTATTTATTATGCAATATTGTTGGTCAATAATGACAATTTCTAATTTTCTCAAAGGTCATTCAATAAAGAGAAATTGTATTCCTTCCTACTTTTTATTCCTACTTATCCTCATACCCATGTTAAATGGTCAATAATGACAATTTCTACTTTTTATTCCTACTTTTTATTCGTTCATCGAGTATTCTAACTATATTTATTTTTTTTATTATAAATGAAGTCATTCAAATCAATATGGTTCAAGATAAATGATTTATCTTTTACCACATCAATTTGAGGTTTTTTTCTCTATCTCACATTGCTTCATATTCACATATGACATTTTATATTTCTCATATAGTTAACAATTAATTTACTTTCATTATTTAGCAAAGAGCATACTATTAATTTAAATTAAATATTTGAAATGAAAACATGACCAAGTACGAAATCTTTAAATTGATTTTAAAATAGATAAAAATAAATTTAAATTTGAAATTTTACAATTTATCCAAGCACAAACTGTTGGTAGACTACCAAACTTGTGTGGTTTGAGATAACCCTTTATCTTAAACCATATTAATTTGATTTTTATTTGATACATTGTATTTATTCATTAAAATTGTTAAAATTCGTTGTCTTCCAAATTTATGACTCATGTATGTATTATCATATAGTTAAAAATAATGAAAATAATTTTCTATATAGTTTTTTTTTTAATTTGGGGTAAAATAACATGTATTTCTTTATATTCTAACTATATTTTTTTTCTGCGTAACGCGCGGGCATTCGTCTAGTATATGAATAATTGTAAGCAACTTGCAGTAATAATCTTTTGATTACATCATGTATTTCATCTCATAAGTCATTTACGCATGTTATAACGATGCTTGTCATACTTCAGAAAATACACACTAATTATAATTCAATATATGTTAATAATATGAGGGAATATGTTGATACTACTTAATTCAACATAATCTACACTTGATTTTTTTCACGCAAGACATCTATCAAAATTAGGGTTTTTGAAGCCTCTAAAACTCCATCCATTGCACCATTTAAATGGCTAATTTAAAATTGTTTATCTTTAAACCAAGCTAATAGATGTTTAATCTTGTTTTCCCTTTATTTCCACTTAGTTGCATCAAATTTGAATTTGCTCACATAGTTTTCACACCTACAACTTTACACTCCTACATCTTTACACATTTGTTTCGGAGACTTGGAAGTGAAAAACGGTTTCAAAAGAGCTTAAACTCGTAGTCAACTATGGTCAAAAGAGGACACATCGGCCATTTCATGTGGTCCACGTGAATGTATGCGTGTTTGTCACTCGGTCTGTGTAGAACACATCCCATCCTCCTATTCGCTTTCATTCTTATACGCGGATCCACAACCGAACATGCCTATGGCATACTCTGGCCATGTTTAAGGGTGTCAACTGCATACTTTTGTTCCTCTTTCATCCTAATATATACCATGCAAACCCTAAACACTTCTCATGCAACATAAGGTACCTTCAATACTTTTTTGGCAGCTCGAATACACTTATAACTAGTTATTAGAAGAGTTGCTAACATGATACAACATCAAGTATGTCTTTTGTCTCACTTTAAGATGCCATAGCCACTTTGTCTTGGTTTTTAGCTTAGACTTATGCAATTATTTCTTTGTACCATTTCCCTTTTTAACATATGGTATGAAATGTTCCACAATGATATAACCCGCATTTAAACATATAGAGTATACTTTACATCATTCGCAGGTACTATTTCTTGTATCTCATATGGGCTTTGGGGAGGGAGGGTGTAAGGTGTTGACGTTACTTTTGATCCTATAAATGTATTCATTAATTTGATCACTTGTACCAAAAAAAACATCTCCAAATGTATATAAAGAAAAAAACGAGGAAGAATATTAGGTAACAAATAACCGTTAGAACTTCACATCATGTCCCATACCTCAAAACAAATTTTGTCCCTTTCACAATTAGAGATACGGATAAACCTTTTCCTTATATATCTTCAACACCTTATTGGTTTAAAAAAGTTATAAAAATTAAAATATAACTGTTCCTAATGTCCGGTTAATTTATTGTTCTAAAATTTTCTCTTGATAATCTAAAAATAATTATATCCAACTATTAAGCCACTAAGCCTAGGTTGTGTTATTGAATGTAGGTTACAAGAAAAAAAGAAAAAAAGAAGAATTGGTTGTGGAATCTTTTCATATTTTATTGAATATAACTAATTTTATTAGATGCGGTATACGATCTTGTTAAAAACAACCAATTTTATTTGAATATTGTATACGATTTTATGGAGTTTGATTGCTTAGTCCCAACTAACATATTTATTTTGACCTCATATTGCATATGTTCAATTACTTTTTCATAAGAAAATAAAAAGAAACCACCAGTCGGCTTAATGCATAAAATAATATATTACAAAACAAATTTCTCTTGTAACATGCCAGAAATTTAGTACATTCCACTTGATTTCCGCAGCTGAAATAGGCATAGACAAAACGTTATACTTATATATTTATTAATCAGTTAACTTCATAAAATTATATGTTTTACGTATTGATGGATTACTTCGAAGATCATGAGCCGATGGCTTGTAGCTTGAAAGAGAAAAATAGAACATGACGATTCACATGAATGCATGTGCATGATATATTATGAATACTTATTTATGAATTTAGCGTAAACTAATATATGTTAGTTTTCAATTTAATTATTAGAGTATACGAAACCGACTACATAAGCTACAAAAGATTGGGGGAAAAACCTTATTTGACATTTATAAAATAACCATACCGATCATAAAACTTGAATAAAACAAATTATGTTATAAATAATTTATAATAGAATTAGTTTTTTTTTAACCGACAAATCTATACTACTCATGTTCTAATTCGCCTATAAACCACCTATTCCTCCTAGTGGAGATTAAACTCTCGACCTCAAAGTTAGAGGACGACCCTTACCACTTGGTCAATAGGTCATTGGCTAATAGAATTAGTTAATCCCTGGATTTTATATGTATTAATTCTTGAATTTATAATATTACTGAATATATAACGGTATTGATATAAATAAAGTGTTGTTGATATAAATCTGTTTGTTTTTTTGTTTTTTTGTTTTTTTTGACTAAATACATTTTTTGAATCTAACTAAATTACTATTTTATCCTTATGTTTAAAATTGACAAATAGTACATTATCATTTCTTCAATAACTATAAATTAAAACTATACATTATCACTTTAAAAATTTTAAATAACATGATTAGTAACTTAAACAGTGCATAATTAAAAATTATGTTGAAATAATAAAATCAAAATTTTTAAAGTTTGTTTTGTCTCAAAAATTGTTTTACGAATAGTCATAAATAAATATAATAATTACCACACTAGAAAAATAAGAAAAATGTCAAATATAGAAATTTGGTTCATTTAGCAATTATTCAAATTCATGGATAGGTTTATTGTTTCCATAATACGTTTTAAAAAAAATAAAGAGATAGATATCTCCATGGAAAAGTGAATTATTTAATTTATGAGAATATGGAGGTAAATATGAAAAAAATAAATATGGAATCACTATTTAATATTTAATGTTAAGGACGTCCATTTCATAACTTAACTACTAGGATGTTTTGTTAATATTAAAAAAGAAGCGACTATATATTAAGTGTTTTAAAATAAAAAGAAACATCATCTTAATATTGTTAAAATATTGATCTTGATCTATATATATTATAAAAGAAGTATTTTTACTCAAACCATATTCATTTGAAACCTCGAACCTTTCAAATTTTTTTTCAATTAATACATTAAATTTTTTATTATTCTAATTTCAATAATATTGTGCATTTAAATCTCCCACTTTATGTTTATTATTCTAATATACTTACTTTAATTAATGATTTTTATTGTCAATTATAAGTACACTATTTTATTAAATAGATTCACATATAAGTTTATATTGTTGGTAAATTTAAAAATATCATATTAAATAGATAATTTATCATGATAATTAAATATTATCTAGAATCGAGAGGAATATTTTTTTCTAATCAAACAACTCGATTTTAAAAGCTATATTTTTTACTTATATATTTAAAGATATGTTAAATTATGTTGTTTTTCTTATCACAAGTTAAAAGAGTAAAATAAAAAATTATAGTTGACATAGTTAAATACACAAATAGAATAAAAAAATTAAAATTGTATTCAAATATTTATAACTTCTAAATCATTATAATTATCACGTAGTTATTTTATTTGAATATCAATAACTTTTTATTAATAAGTAGTAGTTTTTAAATGTCTTTTTTTTTTAACTTTTTCTAATTATAATAAGTGGTTATAACAAACAATAACAATAGTTGATATTTTAAGTAATCATGACGATCAAAAATAAAATATTGTCAAATAAGTAACTTTTAAATTAACTAATCATAACGATAGTTCAAGATATTATTAAATCAAGAAGTATATTTAATTTAGTTAATACACAAGTCGCGGATAAATCTCATTGAGTAATATTAATCAAAATAGTTACAATTTTATATATCAACTCAATGTTAGGATTATTATCGCATAGTTAATGTCAATAACATAATCATTTTTAACAACATATTTGTTAACAATAGAACTACATGATTTTCACTTGCGCAACGCGCGAGCGTTCGCCTAGTTTTAAAATCTTACGAGCATCTATAATATAAGCTTTTTCAAAAGCTTATCAGGTGAATAAGCTTTTGAAAATACTTATCTCTTGTAATGGGTGCTTTTCCATCCATAAGCTTTCAAAAATCTTTGTGTTGTTAAAAGCTTTAGCAATGAGGGTTTTCATGATCTACCATACATTTTAGTCCGTTTAATTTAATAAGATAGACCAAGTACAATTCATAATGTGTGATCGAGACCAACAAATAAACTTATTGAAAAATATTTGCTATAATAGATCTATTGTAAGCTTTTTTGGTTGTTAAAGTGACATTAAAAATGTTAGTGGAAAAGTGATATTGTGGATGCTCTAAGATCTAAAAAACAACCATGGTCACACTGATGCTCTAAGATCCCAAAAGTAAAAAACGACCATGATCACACTAGGACCGATTCTTAAGTATGTTTGTGTGTATAAGATCTAAGGATCCTGATTAAGATCATAAGATCTTACCATGATCCAATCATATCCCTATAGTCTTTATTCCATAACCAAGTCATTAATTTTCCAAACCTTAGAAAATTCATCAGACCTGTTCAATAACCTTATATATAACCCAAAAATATTGTCTATTCAACTTGAATTAAGCCTCAAAAAATTCATTTATTCAACTCAAAATAAATCATTGCAAATCGTAGGATACCTCAAAGAACATCACAACTTCTTTAATTCCTCTGAGATTAATTAATAGAACAAGGCGTACATGTTAGTCACTTTGTGATCATGCGTCTTTAGTTGTACATTTTCACGACGATCTTGTTTTTTTCTCCTTAAGATGTTTTCTTTCTAATTGTTATGGATTTCAGTTTTTAAAACAAGTATGGTTACCGTTTAAAAAGTTAAAGTTGATTCTACCATCAGTGTCTTAATCAATATTGAGTTATGATGAGTATTCCAAAAATCAATGTAAAGACTAATACGTTCTGATAGGATCTTCTAATCCCGATTCAATCATATGCTCACGATCTTACAAAAGATAAAATGGTCATAAGTAAAATTCCAATATTGACAACCTTTAAATTAATTATAAACTAAATGTTGTTAAATAAAATGATTGCAATCACATGTCATCACTCATTTCATAAAACAAAGTATTGCACGATAAGCAACATTGTTGTTACCAATGCTTATAAGTACTAATATCAATTTTCTGTTAGAAATTTTTTAACTTTGGTTCAAATATATGAAATTATTATACTATGAAAATTATAATGACAGAGTTATATTTTTTAATGTATAATTATCTAAATTTGTGACAGGTTAAAGGGTTATCTCTCCGACGATCCCTTGCAACTTTGACTTCAAGCGATGATATGATCCTTACATCGACTTTTAGTAAGAGGGGGAGGGGAAGAAGGCGATCGTTGTGATTGGTTTGTCACCATGCATAAAATGTTATTCTGGCAACAACTAGTTATGATGGACTCTCCATCATACTAGGGTTAAAGATGTTGGTGTATGAGTGTAAGGCAGAAACTAAAGTATGGAAGGCAATGAAAATATAAAGGGGATAAGGGTGGATATAAATGAAAGTTTGTGAAGCCTCAAGATGAGAATTGTACACACACAAACAAATATCAAAATAAACTCTTTGATTATACCCGGGGAATATCACTCAAAAACCCGGTGTCTGTGTTTCTCACAACCCTGCGTTTTCATAGCTCGATATACAGGTATTTATGAACTGGAAAGTATAAATGTTAGAGACAAATTGAATCTTCACATTCAATTTGTCTGGTCAATTTGTCTTGTGATTGAACAGTGTGGTCCCCGTGACTTAGGATTCCCAACAATCACCCCCGAATCTCTAAGTCCTTCTAGAGACGTCTTCGTGATTTTTTCGGATCGTTTTTCGCGTTTTGATTTGGGTCCGAATTTAAATTGGAATTATTTTGGGCTTATTTTAAAGAAATTGGGCTTGTTTTGGACCAAGATCCACTCCCGGATCCGGATCCACCTGACCCGAACCCGCCGACCCGCCCGACCCGGATTCCTTTTCTTTTAACCCATCTCCTTCCCTCTTCTCTCCCAATTCGCGTCTTCCCTTTTCTGCTTCTCTCGATCGGAAGACCTTCCCCGCCTCCTTCTTCTCGATGTGAACCGTAGCCACCGCCGCCGTTCAAGCCACCGCCGCCTCCGGTATCCTCCTCTCGTTTCTTCTTTCCCGACGATCCTGCCGAACCAGAACCGCCTCCATCTTTTGAGCCGCCGGTGCCTTCGTTCGAGCCACCATTGGATCCGCCATCTCCGCCGGTGTCTTCGTTCGAGCCGCCATCTCCGGTATGCTCTTCTCTCACCCTCTCGGTATTTCTTTCTCCGATCCGGTCGATCCGCCACCACCGGTCGAACTTCTTCTTTCTTGTGCGCGGTATACCATCCGCCTGCATCTCCTCTCGAGCTGCCGGCTCCGATCGAACCATCACCTCCGCCACTGGATCGGGCTAGCATTACCATTGGATCGGGTAAACAAAACCCGATGATGTTCTTCTCGCCGCCTCCTCCGCCTTCTTGATTCAATCCGCAGCCTCCACCAACCGATCTTCCGCCGGCTCTCCTGCTCGAGCCTCCAGCGTTCCCGGCCAAACCACCGCCTGCATCTCCTCTCGAGATTACGACAGTTCCGACCTCCTTGAGCTTTACCGGAGCACCACCCGTACTTCCGACTCTACCTCCTTCTCCATCCGACATGATGAAAGGTATGAATTCACAGCTTCTGATCTTAAGCTCTGATACCAATTCAAGATGAGAATTGTACACACACAAACAAATATCAAAATAAACTCTTTGATTATACCCGGGGAATATCACTCAAAAACCCGGTGTCTGTGTTTCTCACAACCCTGCGTTTTCATAGCTCGATATACAGGTATTTATGAACTGGAAAGTATAAATGTTAGAGACAAATTGAATCTTCACATTCAATTTGTCTGGTCAATTTGTCTTGTGATTGAACAGTGTGGTCCCCGTGACTTAGGATTCCCAACAAAGCCAAGAACAAGTTCCAGCGATTTTCGTAAAAGAAATCTAAATGATTTCTGCCAAAAACATAAACCTGTTGATCCAAGTTTTCTAGATGCAGGAAAACTTTCAATATCGTAGTACATTACAAACTTACCAAATAGAAAGAGCTTTGCTAAATTGTAGGCAATATACGAAAAATAGGGTTATAAGAATTGCTTTAGACTAAGCAGATCCATTGAATATTTCGGACTCTAATTTTGTGGTTTTAGGATATGTTAATGATGTAAGGGTCATTGAGGATCTTTACATAAGGTGTTCAAATGAGGGGTTCTATGACTAGCAGATAAATTACATTGGTGGCGCATGGGTATAGCTTAAAGTTAAGTTAACGAATGCATGTACTAAATTCAAGCAACATGTGATCAAACACATTTTTAAGGAGATCAAACCTTTGACTAAGATTTTTGTTGTTAAGGAAGGATGGTATGGGTAGAGATCAAACCTTTGGTTATATTTGAAGTACTTTCTAGAAGGAGATCAAACCTTTGGTTACCTTCTTGGCTTGAAGTAGTTTCTATAATTTTTCTAGTCTTTAGGATGTGGTTATTTTTTAAGATGGGTACCAACATGAATATATTTCTATAGGGAGGGTGTGTCTAAAGACATATTTGTTTGATCGTATTGCAAATGAGTGGTAGTTATAGTTGAAGGGATTGATTATGTTTATAAGATAAGAGAGGTTTCTAGTTGGGTGTTATCGATTGTAAAAAAGGAAGAGACAACTGATGATGAAGCTAATTTTCATTTTGATATGGAATGGCAAGATGAAGATGAAGAATGTTTGGATCGGTAAAAGAGGATGATGATGGAAAAAAAAAATTTCATGAATCTTTTGTTGAAGATAATGAAAATAAAAAGGTGGACGAAATACACATTCCACATATGGTTAAACAGATCGATTCTAGGGAAGGGATGATTAAAGTTGATTATAGTGAACACATAGACAAAAGGAAGGGCAAGAAGGAGAATTACGTGATTTATAGTGCTATTTTGCAACCTGTTGGCGGATGTTGTTGTACCTTCAGTTGATGTCTAAACCGATAAGGTGCAAGGAGCGTTGTTAAATAATGTTTTATAGTAGGTTGGTGTCGAAGATATACACGCTAGTTCTACCAAAACCGATAATAAATAGGTGGAGGGGTATGTTGATTTTGAAGAACAACGAGTGAGGCTCGAGAGGCCTTTATCGCCTCTTAAAAATACTGATGCCTTAGAATGTTTTTCAAAGCCCCTAGGCTTTGATGGGGTTCAATTTTGTTCACCCGTTGTGTCCAAGAAGCTCTTTAGTGCCAAGCAAAAAATTAGGTTCTAACTCAAAGAAATTTTCAACATCTAATGTTCCTAAAAGAGGGAAAAAATAAAATCTCCAATTTGAATAAAGCTAAACTGTATCGTGTTGGGTCCTTTCCTGAACTAGTATTGAGATATATCGAGCTAAATGAAGTGTTGGGGTATGAAATAGAGGAACGTAAAGGTGATTTGGCTAATTTATTAATAGAATGGGTGTGAACGATGTTTTAAAATAAATGTTATCCTAATGAACTCTTGTAGTTTTCCTAGTAAGAAGAGGAGTTGTACTCAATCATCATGTTTACAAAATCGACTTAATATTTTTTGGGGCTTCAAGAGACATTGATGACTCAATTGGACCTCTTTAAAATTTAGTCAATGTGGGGAAAATTCAGTTTGAGTATACGTGATCTAGTGCTCGCGGGTGGTATGTGGGTATTATGTCAATTTGGGACCAACTTCTTTCATTAAAAACAACTTTATCTATTTGAATTATGTTCTTATTGCTGATGGGAACGAGTGTTTTCAAAATCAAAATGTTCCATGATCAACATTTATGCGTCTGGAGATCATAATGAAAAAGGGCGCTATGGAATTTTTTTCAATCTTTTATGCATGAAAGGGAGGTGCATTTGTTTATTTGTCAATTTAAATATTGTTAGAAGTACGTTGACAATATGTCAATATTGGGTACAAAGTTTTGCAAAATTTCAACCAATGAATCTAAGGAATTCACTAATAATGCCAGGGTAATTCATATTCCGCTATGAGGGTTTGCTTTTACTAAATCTAATTGCCATGGCCCGAAGATGGCAAAGATGGATCGTTTTCTTGTTATGGATGATTTCATCGACATATACCTTGATATTGAGTCTATTTCTCTTGAGTTAAAGTGGTTGCTGTTCAAAAAAAAAAAAAAAGTTAAAGTGGTCAGATCACTGCACGATTGTGTCGAGAAATGTGAAGATTGATTACGATCTGAAACCTTTTAAACTTTATAATTCACGGATGAAGCGGGATTGTTTTGACAAGTTTAGTTGCAACTTATTGGGCCGATTATCAAAGTGAAAAGATGGTGCATCCTTTCTGTAGCTTTAAAAATAACCTGAAGTTTTTAAAGTCTAAAATTAAATATTGGAAAATGGTGGAGAGAGACAAATGAACCAAGACTAAAGTGGAGGTAAAACAGAAAATCACTTATATTGATAAATTGTTTGATAATAGGAATGTTACGTAGAGAAATGATTGTTCTAAATGAGATTTAGTTTTTAAACCGAACTAGTATTTCGACTGTCCGCGCGATGCCGGAAGCCCGGTATATTGAAAAACGCAGCTCGATAAATTTTTTTTATGTAAGGGACGAAAAATGTAACTTTAAAATATAATAAGGGACCGATATCGTAATTTACGAAATACCAATAATATAATTTTATAATAAATAGGAATGAAAACAATTAATTCGAAATTAGTTGGGGGAAAAACGTAAATATAAAAGTTTGCTATAAAAAGAATTAAAATTACTATTTCCAAATAGAATGACTGATTACTCCGATGCATATATGATCTCCTATCTATATACGAATCTACACAAAGAAAGAAGAACATATTACATACCTAACTTATAAACAGAAAGCGATAATCGGCATCGGCCGTAAAACTAAAGAGAATATGAAAAGATTAATACAATGAGGACGGAACTCTATAAAAGGTTGGTGAAACCCGTTAGCGAAATCGATGCTTTTGTGCTCAAACACATCTACCTGAGGTTCTTCTTCTACTAAGGATACGTTGGTGTGGAGCAGTGAGTGAAGGAAAGGTGGTGGCGAAATATCTATAGAGGTAAAGAATGAATTTGGAAATTATATATACAAAATTGGAAGACATGATTGAAAGCTGCATGAATGTTCCACTTGCCATCCTGGAAGACATCATTGCGCGTGGCATGAAAAGCAAAAAAGAAAGAGAATATTTGATTGTGGACACCGGTTTGACAGCATGAACAAACAAAGAAAACATTAAAAAATAAAATCTTGACATTTGGCTCAATATATATTGTAAAATTGGATTATATTAAAGTGGAAGACATCATTAGCGTGAAACCGCATGAAAAGGGAAAAAGAAAAAGAATAAAACCATATGAATAGTAAATGAATAGTAAATATGTGAGGAGAAACGATTTTGGTGATTAATATATATATAATGATTTAGAAAAAAAAATAAGCGAGCGACTTAACTCAAAAAGCAAAAGTTAAATGGGCTAGGGAGGGTGATGAAAACTTAAGCTTTTATTAAGTTTTTTTGGAAACGGCAATTTTAACACCTTGAGGGTACTCGGCCTTACATCCAGGGCGGTTTGCGATTACCTATGATGCAAAGCCTTTCCCCTCCGCTTGTTTATTCGCCGCCCAGGGAAAATCCCCCACATGGGGTTAGTTGGAGTCGAACTCCAGACCTCCCACCACATGGGTATATAACCCGGGTGCATCCACCCAGCTAGGCTAGGCTTCACTTGCAAGCTTTTATTAAGTTAAAACGAAAAAGTTGTCAACCGGCTATAAAAGGCATGATGATTGATGGCGATTAGTGTGTTGATCCTACAAATGTCAAATTAGAATTTGATCTAACGAGGCTACTAGGAAATTACTCATTGGTGGGGCAAGCGTTTAGCTTTTTATAAAGCTAAATTTCAGTAATTTGAGACAATGGCGACCCCACATTATAACCTTTGGTTTAGAAGCTTCAAGTTTTTTAATGTAGTTTTTAGAGGACGAAGTGAATCAAGAGGTATGTGATTGTCAATTGTGGTTGTAACAGTGCCTTAGGTCTGGATGGGTCCGTATTTGTATTTAGGAAGAGATATTGGGACATTCTGAAAGGACACACTAAAGCCTTTGTCAATAAACTTTGAGAAAACTATTATTACTATGATTGGTTGTAATTATTTGTTTATTACCTTGATTTATGAGGTTGATAAGTTTTATTAGTCTCTAATATAAAGTGACAGCTAAACTATTAGCAAATTGGTATGGTGGGATGGAACAATCTTTTATCTCATATTAGGTCCGTATCAAGCCATAAGCCTAATTGTAGAACTCACTCCCAAAAGCTAGCTTGTAGGAGGAGGAGGAGACACTTAGACTTATAAGTCACTAATAGAATTTATTTTCTACCAATATGGGATCGTAACACCTCCTTGTTGTTAATGAGCTTGTTGATTGGTACATGAAGCATAAAAAGAAACTTAGATGTTGAAAATAGATTTTGTGAAAGCCTATGGTTCCATATCATGGTATTTCTTGAACTTGTGTGATGACTTTTATGGGTTTCAACAATAAATGGAGGTTTTGGGTGATGGCGTGTCTTTATCCCTTAAAGACCTCTATCTTGATTAATGGAAATCCAACTACTAAATTCAAGTTTTAGAGGTCTGAGACAAGGACACTCGTTGTCTCATTTTCTTTTGATTTTTATAATAGAAGGATTAGATGTGGCGGTTTCAAATGTTGTAATAGCTAAATGTTTTCTTAGACTTATGGTAGGTAGAAATGGTTAACAAATTTCTCATCTATTTTATGGAGATCATGCTATTTTCCTTGGTCACTATTCTAAAAACAATGTATAAAAATAGTATATGGGCGCTTTTGGATATGTTAGCCACGTTTAACTTTAGACCATAGAGAGATAGATATATTTGGGATCTACATGTACGCTTGAGTTTTCAGTCAAAGAAGCAGCATATTGATGATAGCATCTTGACTAGTAGTAATTCTAGTAATACATTGAATAGATTTGTGTCGATAAAAGTTAACATCTCTAAATCATCATCCTACAAAGGATGATTTGGGAGCGAGAAGCATATGTATGCTCTAGTATTTATGTCCTATTTTTATAACAAGCCAGAGGATGTGGACCATGTTTTAGTAAGTTGTGAAGTAGTGAGTCGGTGGCGTGACATTCAATTTCCTTATGTAACTCATATTCGTGGCTTTTTAATGGCTATATAATGTACCATTATCTAATAAGGGATTAGATGCTATCATTATTTCTACATTGTGGACCATTTGGAAATTTAGCAACCATAAGTCTTTTGCGACCACCAAACCGAGAAGGAAAATATTTGATGATATAGTCGCCATTTCTTTTACTTGGTTTATGCATAGAAACACTATAACCAAAATTGATTAGGCCATTTGGCTACAGAAACCAATAATAAATATTCCCTTGTAAATGGTCCTTTTTCCCTAACATCTTGCTAGTTTAACATTTTTAGCTCTTCTAGAGCACACTAAATTTAAAATAAAATTATTTTTTTAATCTGCTCATAACATGTAACATAAGGTTAGAAGTCATACCATCACCGAGAAGTCACAAGGATGTGATGTGGCATCGGTGGTGGCGCAACTACACTACACCCGCCTTATGTGTGACACCCACCAAAGGGTTATTCGGTGTTTGGTGTTCGCGTGCAATTCTCCAATTTCCAAGGCATATGACTGTTGAGACACACACACACACCACACACACACACACATGCATACACACACAAACTGTGACACCCCTTGCTATGGGTATTTAAAATATATCGTCATTTAAAGTTTATAAAATGTCAACCAATTCAAACATCACCATTATGGAAAATTTTTAGATCCCAAACATCTCATCAAAAGTTAAAGTTAAGTAATAGCAGGGAAAATAGTCATAATTTGTTAACAAAACATAGGTTTAAGTACTACACATAACGTGGCGTTCAAAATGTCTCGTATTCCCAGCCTTCATCCTCCTAATTGAGAATACTTCAAAATAAGTTTGAAAATTGAATGCCTAGCGAGTTTAGTCGGGGTCAACTCATTATAAGTAAGTGGAGTCGACCATTAACTCTAGTTAAACCCCCAAAATATTATAAAAGTACTCATACATCAAGAAAATTAATAATAAGGAACTATGTCCCAAAAACTTTCTTATACCATTATTTACATTAAACATCATTTGGTAAACTTGAAAGAAATCATCAATCAACGTCATCAATAGGGAAAGTCACATGATGTGTGATATGCATATACAACTAACCCCAACCCCAAGTCCTCCTCATCAAGTCCTAACACACCATAGTGGTTTGAAGGAACAATTTGTCCCTTCCATCATAGGCTAGGCACTTCCGAACCACCACACAAGCACCACACGTGGGGTAATCAGCCACGACACGCGCATGGTGATGATTATCAAGAAATCAAATCACCCTTCATACATCTTCCATCAAAGTTTCACGTACGGATTATGAATGACCTCTCAGACTCCCCACCTAGATGCATTGCATAGGAAGGATGCCAAGTTGTTTTGAAATCATTCTTTTAGTGAATGAACAAATAGATGTGCTACAAACATAAGTGTATATATATATATATATATATATATATATATATATATATATATATATATATATATATATATATATATATATATATATATATATATATACTACTTTAAAAAGGAAAAATGGTTTCCATTAATGGAAACTCTTAATTTTAAGAGATACAAATGTTTCAGCTGAGCGTACAATTAATCAATGCATATACAGATCACCGCCACTTTTATTGTTTTGATCCCACTTTTTTCTCTTTTTTTAGTTAAGCTTTGACTAAAACTCTTCTTTATAATCTCGATGACAGAAATCAATTTGTTGAAGCCCCAAAGTTCGGCCCTATCTTCTACCTTCAGCTATATAGTACCAAAACCCTAAATCCCTTGGCAGCCATAATCCTCTCTTTGTCTCTCTCAGCCGAAGAAGCCCTTCAGTTCTCATTATCACCAAAAGGTACTACAATGCAAAAACATTCTCCCCATTTTCTGCAAATAATATCGTGTTCATTATAATGTTTTCAATACAAACCACCAAATAAATGAAAGAAACGAAAATCCTTATACTGATATTACCTTTATTGACAGCCATCATGCAGAAAGAAATGAATCTGGTTCAGATATCATTATCACCAAAAGGTACTTTCAGTTATTTGTTTATCAAAGCATTCCCCATTTTCTGCAAATAATACCGTGTTCATTAAAATGTTTTCAATACAAACACCAAATAAATGAAAGAAACGAACCCAGTTCTTATTATATTTTACATAATCTTAATACTGATATTACCTTTCTTGACAGCCATCATGCAGAAAGAAACAAACCCAGATCCGCTTCAGATGATAGAAACGAACCCAGATCCGCTTCAGATGATAGAAACGAACCCAGATCCGCTTCAGATGTCATTATCACCAAGAGGTACTTTCAGTTATATTATATTTTACATAATCCTTATTAAGTCATGTCCATCAATAATTATCATAAATGAAAGAAACGAAAAACCTTATATTGATATTACCTTTCTTGGCAGCCATCATGCAGAAAGATACCAACCCAGATCCGCTTCAGATGATAGAAACCAACCCATATCCGTTTCAGAAATCATTGTGTTTATACCTTCTCTGACATGTCACCCCATGACATTCGTTGTTTTGGGGTATTAATACCACTTAGAACATAATGATAAGCCATAAATATGACACTTACATTGAATGACTTGAAAAAAAAAAACGTAAAGATATTTAAGTGTTAACAACCATATATCGATGGACAAATAAAATATTGATTATACATATACTTATACCTATTTGAATTTTCAGTTCCATTACTTTTTTCATTTTTTTTATTTACGTGTGGTCTGCTTTGGTTCTAGCCCTGATGAACTCAGTTTATATATGAAAACAATGAAATAGGAGGCAGGATGATAAAAATAATCATAATTGCAAAGCCTAAAAATGCCATAAATTCTTTATCATTACAGGGGATAGGTATTGTAAACTCTAAAAACGAACAAACAAAGTAAATTGACTAAATAAACTAATTTCATAAAGTATATATATCATACTTACCTCATCAAATGGATTCATAATATATTAAATATATCCTAAAATAATTTAATCATTGTTTTTTGATAGTTACGATGAAGCATGATATTAGGATAGACATCAAACCTTTACAAATAGTAGTCAAGCTTACAATTGTAGAATTTTACCTTGGTGTGAAATATCCTCATGGCACCTTAAATGGCAGACAACAGATCTACAAGTCAAAACACATCAGTTAATATAAAAGCAGAAGATTAATTCAAACAACCAAATGTGTTAAAGTTAGTAACATGAATAATTGAGAAAAGTACCTTACAATACATACATAGTCACATACACACATATCAATTAAAGATGAAAGTAGAATACACTAATTGAGAAAATAATTAAAATACCTTGTAATTGTTTCAACTAAAGGTAGGGTAAGGGAAAAAATCAACAGTAGCAGCACCGGGACAGATCACACACATACACATACCCACTGAGATCAAATAACATACACCTTGACTTCTGCCTGTTTCTTGAATCTTATTCTAGGTTGTCAAAGTAACTATGTGTTCTTAAATTCAATGACACTTTAGTCATTGCAGTTCAAATTTGACAGTTTTCATATTCATCGCCTGTTCCCCCACACCTTCCCCTCATCTCAATAACCGCAATTCGTCTCCCAGATACAGAATCTAACTACAAATCGAAATCAATCTATGATTCAAACAAACTAATTCCTATCAGATTAGCAAATCAAAATCTCGATATTAAGCCCCAACCGTAAACGCAGTGCTTAATATAATTCGTACAAAAAAAATCAAGTCCGGAGCAAGATCACATAGATTCAATTGCGTATCATATAGATAGAAAAGTATATTACAACTTACATGTGCGCAGGGCTATAATCGCGAAGCAAATAAGCCGTTTTCATAGATCTGAACATTTTTCTTCATAGATCTCAATATTATTTTCACGGGTTATCATTTCAAGGATATAGCTAAAGGGCGAGATGTGTGGTGGCCGACATTAGGTTGTGTCTTTGTTAGGGTTTTCATTGGTGTTTCTAGATCGAGAAAGATAAAACAGATGGAGTGGAAGAAAGGAGCGGTGGGGAAGGATAAGGGTATTGTTTGTCGTTCAAACCAGGTTTATGCAAAATACAAACACGTTCTCCCCATTAAAAGATTAAAAGATTGTTATTTTTTATTATAATATGCAACCACATCGATTAAAAGGACAATACTCCATTTAGACGTATTTTTAGAAATATGAACGTTTTTAATAATGTAAAAACTGACGATAGTATAGGAAAAACTAATCCATTTAAACGTATTTTAAGAAATACGAACGCTTTTAATAATGTAAAAAGTGACAATAGTATAGGAAAAACTAAAACGGATTCTATAATTAAATATCATTTTTTATTATTTTAAAATGGATGGTAATTGGAATTGTTTACTATATTAATGTCATTCAAGATTTTGTAATTAAATTTGTTAGGTTTTATATTTATTTTTATGATTGTTTTTTGGAAGTGTAATTATAATTTTTTCAGTTGAAATGGATATCTATCTTACCACCGTTGACTATTTTTCGGCTTTACGAAACATTAATAAATGGTGGAATATAACCGATGTCCGAGTATTAAATGTCTGGGAGGACGTATTAGGCAACAGGCTGTTGGTTTGGATGATCGACTGCACTGTAAGTTAAAATCCATAAATTAAATATTTAAATTTTATTTAAAAAAAGTTTTGTTACAACTTATATGACACTTGTTATTTTATATACATTAGAGAAAGCAAATGTTGGCAATCGTGCCGCGCCGTTTGGTCCCGTTATATCGCAACATGAATTGTAGACTCTAGCCTACGAATGTCGCCTCTTTGGTCTTCAATAAAACAGTTGCGTTTAACAACAAATATGAGAGCACTGACAGATCCATGGTTCTCAGACTTTCTATTACGAGTTGGTGATGGCATTGAAGAATCCGTAGATGGAAACCTTATTCGTATCCCTGATGATATGGTGATTCCCTACACTGATAAAGCAAAATCATTGGATGCTTTGATTGATGCAGTGTTTCCATCCTTGGAATTTAATAGGTCTGAATCAGATTACATCGTCTCACGGGCAATATTGTCCACAAAGAACGAGTGTGTCGATGAAATTAATAATTATATGATCAACCGATTCCACGGATAAGAGATAAATTACTATAGTTTCGATGAAGCCATAGACGATAAAAATCACTTCTATCCAATGGAATTCTTGAACTCGCTCAGTGTTAGCGGTTTACCCCCTTATTACCTTCGGTTAAAAGTTGGATGCCCGATAATACTTTTACGAAATATTGACCCAGCAAATGGATTGTGTAATGGCACCCGACTAATATGCAAAAGATTCCAGCAAAATGTAATTGATGCGGAAATAGCTGTGGGTCAACATGCTGGCAAGAGGGTATTTTTGCCAAAGATTCCTCTATGTCCGTCGGATGATGACTTGTTCACTTTCAAGCTAAAGAGGAAACAAGTTCCTATTCGATTATGTTTTGCGATGACTATAAATAAAGCTCAGGGACAAACAATTCCAAACGTAGGGATTTATCTTCCAGAACCAGTATTCTCGCATGGTCAACTTTATGTTGCATTGTCCAGGGGGATCTCACGTGGCAATACAAAAGTATTAGTGAAGCCTGACGAAAAATTCAAAGGTGATAAAGTTTATACATCAAATGTGGTATATAAAGAAGTATTGAAAGATTAATAATGTACACTGAATCATGTATAATTGCAAATTTCATATGTGGTTTATTCTTATATAATTTTGTTAATTTCTTCTCAAATTGCATTAGTTACATATCACACAAGTTATTAAAATCTACAGTTTTTTGTTCATTTTAGCGAAATATCGAACTAAACCTCATGATACTCGCCCCTACCAAATGTATCCCGCCGCATTGCGCGGGTACACGACTAGTATATATATATATATATATATATATATATATATATATATATATATATATATATATATATATATATATATATATATATATATATATATATATATATATATATATATATATATATATAGACACACACACACACACACACACACATATATATATATATATATATATATATATATATATATATATATATATATATATATATATATATATATATATATATATATATATATATATATATATATATATATATATATATATATATATATATATACACTTATGTTTGTAGCACATCTATTTGTTCATTCACTAAAAGAATGATTTCAAAACAACTTGGCATCCTTCCTATGCAATGTGTATATATATATATATATATATATATATATATATATATATATATATATATATATATATATATATATATATATATATATATATATATATATATATATATATATATATATATATATATATATACACACACACATATATATATATATATATATATATATATATATATATATATATATATATATATATATATATATATATATATATATATATATATATATATATATATATATATATATATATATATATATATATATATATATATATATATATATATATATCAATGTTGTAAAAGTCGACCTAGGCCTAGGCGCTAGGCGGACGGATTCTGCCTACGATTACTGGTAGGCGGTCAAGTTAAGCGGATTTGGTCAACGGCGGTCAAAATCGGGTTTAGGCGGGTCTGATGGGTTTAGGCGGCAAAATTTTCAATTTTTCAAAATTCCAAATTTTCAAATTTTCAAATTTTTCAAAAATATTTTCAAATTTTTCAAAAATTTTCAAATATCCAAAATTATCAAATTCTCAAAAAAATCAAACTTTTAGATTTTTAAAATTTAAATTTAGAAAATTTTAAAATTTCAAAATAATAATATATATTATATATTTTATTATATTAATAATATATATTTTATTTTATTAGTAATTTCAATTTTTTATTATGTATATAAATTATGATAATCGGTGCTAAGTTACGATTATTGATTATTAAAATTGTTAAAAATGTTATTAATCAGTGTAAACATTATGATGTTTGATGACTTACATATTTAAACTCTTAGATTTGTCAAATTTTTATGCTTATTTATTCATTTTGTAAGGATATAGATAATATCTAAATTTAAAAAATAAATTTTTTTTACAATTAATACTCCCCGCCTAGAAGCCCGACTAGTCTAAGCCTAGACCGACTAGTCCTAGGCCCCAGTCAACCGCCCGCCCACTGCCTAGCGACTTCTACAACCTTGATATATATATATATATATATATAGTATATATATATATATATATATATATATATATATATATATATATATATATATAAACACATTGCACATTATCTTAAAATGGAAGTACTAAAACAACTCACACCAAAGTAGTTTAATAGAGACGTGTGCCCCCGGTAAACTCACATTCACTAGCTAGTCCAAGGTTTTCCTACTTCAATACTTCTTGCTCCCAATTACACTCCTCCTATAATAGATAAAGAAGTGGTTTATTAAACTTGATCCCAAGGAAAAAGGTAATAGAATTTCAATGTCTATGGAAATTCCTAGGTTAAGGGTTTTATATAACAAGTGGTCAAATACTAATAATTATGCCCCAAACATAGCGACACTTAAGGAAAAAACGTCAGAAGAGGTGAGGTGGCAGAGACACGGGTCGCATGAACCATAAAAGTGATAGGACTTAGGCAGACAAACAAACTTAAAACTCTTAAGTTCACATGCAACCTAAGGATCTATGTTTTCTCTAATTGAATCTATAAAAAGAACATTTAAAGAAACCCTAAGGTATAATCAAAATTACTAAAGAATGTTTCTTGAATTACATACATTTTAGTTGCTTTCTTTGAAAGCAAGTACCACAAACGTCGTGCCTCAAATGGTTCACACCCAAAACTACTAGCAAGAAGGAAAACCAGAGAGAGAGAGAGAGAGGAGAGAATGTGAAAGTGGCGTGTAGAATGGTGGTGCCAGGAGCCTCTATTTATAGTCTCAAGGTGATAAAGGATAAACCTTAAAGATAAGCCTTATTTGAATTTAAACTGGATAAAACCTTTTATCTTCGAATCCAAACATTATCTCTTATCCTATGATTAACGACAATTATGAGTATAAATCCTCAAAATTTCGTCCACCATCATCTCCTAACCAGGCCATTGCTTAACTATTGAATAATTACAATTCAGCCCCTTCACTTTTAATTAATCCCAAATTAATTCAAATTAATTCTAATTAATTCCAAACTAGTTTCTAATTAATTTATTATCACATAATTAAATAATAAACTATTAGTTTTAATTTATTAATTATATAACAAATCAATTCTCTCTTTAAAAGTCATCACTTCCAATTGCTAGGTTTGAGGGCAACCTAAAACGACTTTGCTACTATCAATTCAAGTACATACCAATTATAGTTATAGGCTTAGACACCTAATCCAACAGAAAGGTCCCCCACGGGGGTCGTGCACACCATTAGGGGTTTTGGTATGTCTTGGCAAAATACACGGGTCGCGCAAGCTCAGCGTATTCCTCCACGCGGGTCACGTAAAAAGACTAGTAAGCCCAATTTTAACCATATTTTGACCCAAACTAATCCCAACCAAGGGTTATCCATTACTAACTCCCACCAACTAATTTTTGCATATTAATTCATGACTTAATCCAATAAGAATTTCATGGCTCAAGCTTGTTCCCTCAAAGACATGGATGGTCATTAAGCTCAGTTCAATCATTACCCTAACATACCCACTTAATCCATTAAGGACTTGTTTCATTGGTCATCAATAAGTGAATCAGTCCATGGTTGTTTCCAATTTACTCACACTAGTTTTAACTATGGAACTCCCAATTCCAACCTTCAATCTAGATAACATGTAGAGCTTTGGTTCATCAGATGGGTGTGAATCTCTTTAGAACAGGTAGGCTTAGGTACATATGTTCCATGATACACTAAATCCACCACTAGATCAAGGTTCAATAAAACTTTTCTCCTAAAATCACCAATTCTAGGGTTTATGTGACCTACAACTTTGTCAAAGATTATTCTAGTTATCCATTGACTGATTATTCATCATTTGATGATTAGATAAAAGATTCAAACACTTGGGATCATAGGATTGGCTTCCCCCAACATGAATTTTTGGATTTGACTACAACTCAAACCCTAAAGTGGGTTTTAAGTATATTAGGAAGGATTCTTACCCAAATTTGACCAAGAACGCCAATACAATGATTGGGGCTTGAATTTCTTCACAAAACCCTTCAAAATAGGGAAGATGAAGAACCCTAGCTTCCCCTCTTTCTCTCTAAGTCGCTCCTAACGTAAATGAGGCATAAACCCCACTTAAAACTCCAACTTTCAGGAAATGACACACATTGGTCCCTTTAAATTCAACTATTTTATCTAAGAGTAAAACATGCTAGGTTAAAGGGTAGTTTTGGGGTTTTAACCCTTTTAGTCCAAGAATATCCCCCATATGACATCAAAGTCCCAAATGGGCATCTCAAATTCGAGTTTCACTAAATTGACGATTTTGAACCTATTGGTAAAATTGTCAACAAAAGGTCCTTAAATGGATTCCAATTCTCATTCTTCAAATAGTTTAAACAAAACTTCATAAATGTTCTGAATGGTTTCACAAAATATCAAGTTACGTCTCTAACTTTTAAAAACATCAAGGATAGTCCATGTGGTTTGAAAACTTTTTATAAATCGTTCCTCCATTAATTTTTGGTCGTTAAGTACATAACAGGTGAGGGCAAAATAGTCTTTTGCATAACATGGACCATTTATGAATATTACTCTTTTAAATTTTTTCCCCTTTCTATTAAATACATTTTTTAATGTTTGTGTGTGTCTATATATATATATATATATATATATATATATATATATATATATATATATATATATATATATATATATATATATATATATATATATATATATATATATATATATATATATATATATATATATATATATAAATACGAATTGTAAGTATCGTGTGAATGTAGGACCGAATCACATCCATTTATTTCATAAGGCTACGATCGGTATTTCATTAGATTTCCGAATTTGAATTTTAAATCGATTTACGACAATTTAGCTTTTTAATTTATCCAATAATTACGTGATTACATATAAAGAAATCATTCAACCTCAACCGTTGCGACAACGTTGTTATCCCCAAAATCGACCGGCCAGTTTTCAATGAATCCGCTGGTAGTTGTAAACGAACTTACTCACACAAGGAAGTATCTACGTACTTTTTGGAGAAAAAAGCATAATTTTTTCGAAACAATTTTTTGCAGCGTTAGTGTTGTTATGTCGAAGACCGTTCTCGGAGAATGGCTGTTAATTTTCGTTGTGTGTTGTCATTCATTCTCTAAGAATACATAAGCACATTCATTCTTAAACATGTGTATATCACATATTAACATTTATTATGTATCACATGTTCTCAGAGAATGTAGAGAACTTACATTCTTAGGTAATATTGACCATATTATATTCGAAATAACCACTTCATAACTTAATACCTTGATTGGTTCACCAATGAACTACTCATTCTCTGAGAATACGAGAATACAACCAACAAGTTCTTTGTAACATAAGCACATTCATTCTCTGAGAATACAACCAACTACTCATTCTCTGAGAATATAAACATGTGTATATCACAGTTTTGATGAAAGGAGCTCTCGAAGAATGAAGGTATGGAAGAATTGTTGTTGCCGTCGTTGAATCGGATTATAATTTCTTTTGTACTCGTAATTTGATTCGCTGATGATAGTGTTTATTCGTAACGGAATGCAAAATCGTGTCTGTGATATTAGCATATATCCCATTATTAAGATTCCATCCTATAGTTACAGGTTGGTTTATTTTACTATTATACCCTTAATCGTCTTTTTTTAATAAAAATAATTACATTCTTTAATTTAATTTACAAGAATGCCCTTTGATCACATACATTTTTCAATCTAACGGTCTAAATTCAGTCCTACAATCACACTATAAATAAGGATTTTATTTAATTTGATATATATATATATATATATATATATATATATATATATATATATATATATATATATATATATATATATATATATATATGATCCCGTTCCGTTGAGTACTCGTAAGGACACCTAAAAAAATTGAAAAAAATATTAAAAAAATACATATCATAAAAACGAGAATAGTACTATATCATTATCAAAAAATTGGAAAAAAAAATTTGGATCAATGAAAAATGTAATGATCCAATTTTTTATATTTTTTTGGATCATTGTTTCATTATAAAAAAATAATGATCCAAAAGTTTTTTTTTTATTTTTTTCTCCAATATAGTACTATGATCCATTTTATTATTATTATTTTTTTACAATTTTTTAAGATGTCCTCACGAGTCCTCACTTTAAGAAAAGTCCTCACCCGGTCGCTTATATATATATATATATATATATATATATATATATATATATATATATATATATATATATATATATATATATATATATATATATATATATGATATCTTATAATGCATGTATAATTTACAAGCATTTAAAGCCACAAAGTCTTAATTTTAAGACTAAATTTTAAGACTTACAAGTTTCTATTGCATTTCTATTACACGCGTCAAGTAAAATTGGAGACAGACGGCTGAAGAAACACACAATTACACTGGATTGCCAACGTGTAAGGCGGATCGCCAATGTGTCAGTGTTTTCAACCCTTCGATTGTTTATCTTAGCATCATTACATCACCACCGTTCCATTGAAGATCAATATAAAATCTCGGTTTCCTCCTCCCTCCCATCTCACAATCGACAGTCTCTCTCTACTGTGCCACCATCTCGGTTTCCTCCTCCCTCCCATCTCACCCACCATCCCATCTTCTATAAGGCGTCGTCATCTCCGCCTGCTGCTATCCGCATAAGTGTTTGAAGAGATTGCTATAACTGGGTATACTACTCTCCATCCTAATTTCTGTACAGACAAACGTAAATCGGGTTTGTATCTTATTCCCCTTTTATCGATACACCTCATATCTCCCCATTTCCCCATTTATTTTAGTTGTTTTTGGTTAAAATTTAACGTGTTTGATTTTCGAAATTTTTTGATGTAATTTAAATTTTTTGAATATGAACTGAATGAGCGTCGCCGACCTTTGTGGTGGATTAATTGCTTAATTCCTTGCCTTTGTAATGCAATACTGGAACAGGCACACCAAGTGTTCGACCAAATGTCTCACTCTCTATCTCTTTTACTATTTTGCAGCACATAGACACACCTACAATTAATACCCGAGCCCAAAGAAGGAAAAAACGAACGGACTCTGATGTAAATCGCACCATTTTGGGTTTTTGGGTTGGATCCAAGATATGGAAATACAAGGGAAAATTTCGGTTGTTGATGCAAAGACAGATCTGGGGTTTCTTGAGATAAATCCAGGTTGGATTCAAGATATACCTCCACCGGCATCACCTTCTACAAAGTTCACAGCTGCTATCATCGTGGTTTACTCTTTATTTGCAGGGTATCCTTAGTTCTGGTATGTCTTCGACTTTTTGATATGTTACTGGGTTCTTTATTTCGAAATGTAAGCTGTATTTAAAGTATCTTTCTTCTTTGATCTTATATCTTCACTCTATTCGTGGTTGTTTGTATGCACGCATGCTGTTGACCTTTATATCTTCAGTTTGTTAGTAAAGTAAGTCCGGATGTTTGTTTGACCTTCTTGAAGACTTTTTAGTTAATGTTTTATGAAATAGTCAATTATGGTATATAAGAGTTTGTTGTTATTGAAATCCAATATCAACATGACTATCCCCCATTTTAATTTACCACAACGTATTTGCCTTCTCCCATGTGTGTTGCAACTAAGATTGAAAGCCTTGGCAGCCACCGTCCCTCACTGTGACCTCCATGACGAATCACAGACACCGTCCCTCACCACGACCTCCATTTTAATTTCTCTTTCTAACTTTGATTCAATTATTACAGTACGTGGCCAAATTGTCAATAACCAAAACCGGAACTCGATATGTGAATGCGTGTGAGTATTCGATCTATTGGGTGATGTAAATGTTCATCACAAAACCTATCGCAAGAATCTGTACAGATTACGGTTCTCACTGTTTGGGGTATAATTTTGCAGGTTGGTGAACCAAGATTTGCTTTTGAAGCAAATTTATGGAATTGGATACATTGAACACATGAAAGTTAGTCCATTTTTTTTCATTTTTTCATTCATTGGCATGCTTAATGATGGTGGTCAAATGGAAAAGGGTTCAAGATGTCTTATCTTAAAGTCGACCCAACTAAATCAGTTGAATAGTTAATTTGGTTATAGCTGAATTCTCTGATTTTATGTGTTGCATAATGGAAACCTTTGATGTTGATGATTTGAGCTTCCAAACAATGGAAAGCTTTATAGGTTAGTGTCATGCTATCAAGCTTATGTATGCATCTGTAGTCAAGAATGGAATGAAAATTGTAAGGGTATTGGTGATGTATTAGTTAAGTTGTCTCACATCTCAACCACATTCGTTGTATCCACCATCTGCTACTGCCTTTTTTTTTGCGAAATATTGCTTTTCAGCATATCAATGTTTCTTTTCCATTGAAGTTGTAGGGGTATTGGTGATGAGGCGGTGCAACCACTGTATCAGCCACTCTTACACTTCCATACCTGGATCAAAACCACAGCACCACTAAAGCATTGATCTACATTCTTTACCTAAAATTCTACCCTGTATCAGCCAAAAATGAAGCTGCTGATCCACCTCATCTTTAAAAAGACGTCACCAACATCGAGTTTCTTTCTCTATTCCCTCAACAGCACCGAATTTCGATATAGTGAGATATTTCAGATCCATTGGTGTTTATTGCAGATCTGTTTGAGTTTATGTTGTAGACGTTTGTGTGTGTTGTAGATCAGTGTGTATATGAGTAAAAATCTGGTTTGACATCAATATTTGCTTGAACTTCTACAACTGATCGCTTATTCTCATTTTCTACTTTGTAGATTTACTTTACCATGGGGTTCATGCGTTAAATTAAAAATCACAGTATGAAACTTTGACTTGCACGATAGGTGATTGATAAAATGCCTGCATAAAAATTAATGAAATATGAATGCTTACTGTTGAGTTTTGAATTTATATCACCAAATAATATGAGAAGTTGATAGGCATAATAAATAGTTTTGAATTCATAATGGTATTAGCTGAATATTTGTTTACATGTTGGTATTTTATTCATTTGTATGTTTCTTATGCTATGATTTTTATTGCATGTTTGTAGATGCAAAAAAATCAATCCGTATCCACTAAATTCTTTAGCCGGTTATTACTTATTTACTCTCCCTTTTCTATTTTTAAATTTCGAAATTTTGAATTAGGGACCTCGGTATTAGTTATGAAAGTTTTTTTTTTGGATGAAGAGGCAAGAGACAAAGATGATAGAGTGAAAAGAAGTTACGGAAAGTATTCTTATCTTTGGATCTTTGAAAACTTTAATGTTTGCTTATTTCTTAAATTTTATTCTAAAACACAGGTTTTTGGTCGTTTTTTATATTATCCCCTTTGCATCGTCTTCCTTGATCCCCTTTAATAACGAGTAAAGATTGCTTAATCAATTTACAAATGTATAACAAGAAAATAAAGTAATGTATAATGAGTGTGTGTGGTTTTGTATGCCTGTGGCTTTGTGTGGTTCTTGCTGTTTGTATGGTTGTTTGTGTGTGAGTGGGTTTATGTTTGTCTTACCAAGTTTTTCTATTTGACCAAAAAGAAAACAAACGATAGTGGTGGCCATTGTTGAGATTAATTGGTAAGTATTTCTTAAATTTTCAAATAATTTCAAAGGGTAATGATGTGCATTTCCCAGGTAAATCGGCAATTAGCCGCTCGAAATATTTTTCTGAGTAAAAATCAAAATAATGGTTGATGTTTGTCGAAAGAAAAGTAAGTCACAATAGAAACTATTAGCGACAAAGAAACTATTCACCACAACCCGCATTATGGGTACTGTGCAATAATAATTTATTTATATTTTAAAACCAAAATACCAAAAATATGTATATTTGTTGCACCACACCTCCGTTTAAATCGTAAACCATAAAGTCTGATCGTTACAACAAAACTATTTGCAACATGAAACAATTCGTCGTTTACCGCATTCCATTTTGAACACAAACTAACCACCAAATGAAGTAACCGCTGACAGGATATTATACATCGAAACGAACTATCGTTACCGCAGCATCGCGCGGGTATCCCATTAGCCGAATAACAACGTACTCATATTTGCATCCCATAAATTATTTGCCGAACTGAAACTAATGTTCGCCACCGAACAATAATTAATCGCCGAAAAGAACTATTCACCACCGCCGCATCGCGCGGGTATGCCGCTAGTATATATATATATATATATATATATATATATATATATATATATATATATATATATATATATATATATATATATATATATATATATATATATATATATATATATATATATATATATATATATATATATATATATATATATATATATATATATATATATCAAGGTTCACCACCGCCGCATCGCGCGGGTATGCCGCTAGTATATATATATATATATATATATATATATATATATATATATATATATATATATATATATATATATATATATATATATATATATATATATATATATATATATATATATATATATATATATATATATATATATATATATATATATATATATCAAGGTTCTAAAAGACGTGAGGCGTGACGTGGCGGAATGATCAAGCCTCAAGCATTTGCGAGCCATGGCGAGGCTGCGGCGTTTTAAGGCGTGACTTAAGGCGCAAATTTTGTCTATAATTTTTAATTTTGCATATAAATATAGGGTTATTGTTACTGTAGCACAACCAAGTTTGGTTTTTTTCCCAGATTGGTCACTAAAGTTTTTTTTTTGCGCAATAGGTCACTAAAGTTGCATTTTGCGTGTTAAATAGGGGCTCGACGTTAACACTAACTGATTTACAGGTTAACATGCTTAGTTGGCATGATGATGTGGCAACATATATACCACGTCATTTGGTCCAAGTCAGATAGAACACATCATATACATAAAAACGATATAGAACCAGATAACCCTAATATCATTAACCCAAAATCAGAACCCAAACCTCAATGACACGCATAATCTCAAACATACAATTTCCGTGATCGATGACACGCATAATAGACTTCCAAAAGCTTCAATGGTGAAATGGGTCTTTTTGATTTTCAGCAACAATAGAATTCCAAAAGCTTCAATGGTGAAATGGGTCTTTTTGAAAGTTAACTTTTTGTAGCACCGCTGGCCTCGTCACCTTTTTCCAGATCTGGTCGCTAATTTCACCATAGAAATCGATAAACCAGGGCTTCAAATCGACGATTCATTGTCCATTTTTTCGTAACTGGTCTAACAATGTCGAAGAACTCAAACGTTGGTTATGGCACACTCCCCACCAGCACCGCTCCCACCACCGCCAGCGCCAGCACCGATCTACCAATTACGCTACCGACAACACCTAATACAGTGATTGCACGTGCGAGATTCCACACCGAGAACTTCATCGCCAGGCGTCGCCCATGGCAAGAATTTTTCAACCATAGCGCCGTTACTCGGCCACTAAGCTACGACGACGCTACGCGTTGAATCAAACGGAACCTCAACTACTTCCGAGTGAATTACGCCATGGTTATCCTCCTCATACTCTTCCTCAGTCTGATTTATCAACCAATCTCGATGATTACGTTTTTGGTCGTATTCATTGGTTGGTTTTTCCTTTACTTCTTTCGTGACCCTCACAGTCCTGTTGTGATTATTCGAATTGTTCTTGGAACAAAGGAATTCGTTACCGTGTTGATCTCTATGACAGGAGCTTGTCTTGAATTCGCTTCCATGTGGTCTGGTAGGCGGTGTCTTGGTTGCGGTCCTCGAGTATACAACGGATCATCAAGGAGTGAGATTTGATGTTAAATGTGTAAAATTGGGAGGATATATGAGGCTCTAGGTTAACGTATTCAAGTCTAGGCCTTGTTTTTTTGGGAAGAATTCACAGCCCGCATCGACTCTTGTAATTTTGTGTTTCAATCCGACCCTTCCTTCTCCCCCTTTCTCAACGAAGGTGCTGATAAATCACGTACGTATATGAGGTATTTTATCCGATGTGGATTAAATGACGTGGCCTATATGTTGCCACATCATCATGCCAACTAAGCAGGTTAACCTGCAAATCAGTTAGTTTTAACGTCGAGCCCCTATTTAACACGCAAAATACAACTTTAGTGACCTATTGCGCAAAAAAAAAACTTTAGTGACCAATCTGAGAAAAAAACCAAACTTGGTTGTGCTACAGTAACAATAACCCATAAATATATATGTATAATTACATATATACATATATATGACTTAAGGCGGCGATTGTCATGGCGTGGCGTCGAGCAGGTGCCTCAGAGCCTTTGCGTGCCTTGGCGAAGCAATTGCACGCCTTTTAGAACACTGATATATATATATATATATATATATATATATATATATATATATATATATATATATATATATATATATATATATATATATATATATATATATATATATATATATATATATATATATATATATATATATATATATATATATATATATATATATATATATATATACTCCCTCCGTCCCAAAATGTTAGTCCACTTTTAAATATAAATGACATCTTTACCAAAATACACCTAACTGTAATTGTAACAGCCAACACATCTAGTGCCAACATTAGATGCAAAGAAATGGTAAAACAGTCATTTTGTGGGAAAATTTAAGATGCATTTAATGTTTTCCTAATCTGTGTGTTTTTTTGTCTGTGGACTATCATTTTAAGACAGAGAGAGTATATATATATATATATATATATATATATATATATATATATATATATATATATATATATATATATATATATATATATATATATATATATATATATATATATATATATATATATATATAGAGAGAGGTAAGATAAAATGAGAATACTAAAAAGGTTGAGAACCCGAAAATAAATCTGGACCCTCCAAATATTAAGATCTACGACTTATATTTATGTGTTATTTATAGAAATTTAGAAATAATTAAATTAATTTATAATTTTTTTTAATACAATAAGGGTATTTAGGTAATCTTTATGTCCATGAAATTAGGAAATTGATTTTGAAATTCCTAAAACCTAGCTCTCTATCCCCCCTGTCTCTCCATACGTATTCCTATTTCTTCTATTTTTATCTTAAATCCCTAAATTAGTCGTAGACGGTAGAACAATGAAACCCCCGTTCGTCTTTCTTGCACCCTCAATTCTAAATCAATCTGTAAACGATGTTTGGTGATAGTGATGCTTCTCTAACGAAGAGCCTGCAACCTTCCAAGTTGGTGATTTTTTGTAGCCGCATGGACGATCAGATCTCGAGTGGTTCGAAAAAAAGGAAATCACGACTATTGCTGTTATGTGTCATTGGTTGATGCATCACATGGGAGACTATTGGGATTGTTATTTTCAAGAAAATGGAAAGACATTTGGGTCTAGTTACAACAAACAAAATGGACCTCCAATACATGCCGCCAATGTCATTTTTTGCTATATCACGGTCAAAGGTCAACTAATGGGTACTTTTATTCTTTTATAAATTGAGCACATGGCTACTAGTTGTTGATCAGTAATTTATGTTTTATTAAATGGTTTAGTTAATTAAATGGTTTAGTTTATCAGGTACCTCATCTTTAATTGGTGAAGCATATCAGGTGTTCAATAGAATGCTTCAAAGCACGTATTTTCTGACTTTGACGAAACATTTGGCAAAATGAGAAGTAGAATGTTATATATTGCCTTAATCCAAAAGAAGTGTGTTTTATATCTTGCATCAGACCCTTCTTGTTTCAAAATTTGATTGTTTTGAGTAAGCATAGTGAAAATCACATTCTTCATCAGTTATATATAATCACCAATGATTTGCTTTTATATTTGAAAATAATAAGTCAACGTGTGTTAATTATCAATGATTAAAATTGTAACAAACATATTATGTTTAATTTATTATTATAATAATAATCATCGATGATGAGCAGTGTTAATCATTGAAGATTAATACTATATATGTATGTTTGTTTGATTAAGTGTCAAAGTATAAATCATTGATGATGAACATGATTAACACTGTAACATCTACTTTTGATTATCATTTGTAATCATCAGTCATATGCATATACATAACATTATAATTTATGAGTTGTTTTTATTTTGAATGTACTTGAACTTGATTTTGTAGGTGTGAATCCAATAATAATAATAATGAGTACCCTGACAAGTCTTCTTTTGTGTGTGATGCAGCAACAAGAAAAATCAAAGCAAGAATAATTATCGGGGCTGCAATATTGTTTTAATGATTACTAATGAATCGAATATTTTTATATTTGTTTTATTCATTTGTGATTATAGCTAAACTAGTTTTTTTTCTTGTACATTGTCTTTTATTCATTAATGATTACAAATGTATTATTTTCTTTTTATCTTTGTGTTATGATTACAATTGTATTAAATTTTTATATTTTTTTGTATTTTATTCAATTTAGTATTTATTGTTACTTGTAATCATTCATGATTAACATAATCATATCAAATATAATTTTTAAAAATTCTCAAAAGTTCATTTTTATGTATATTTTATTCATTGAAGATTGAAACCGTGAAAAAGAAAAACAAACTATTAAAATTTCGAAATTTGACAAAAGAATTGATAGAAATATTTTTTTATCTTTATACAATAACAAAAAAAAATTAATTAATTCCTTTATTTTAGGTAACAGAAATCGTAATCTCTATAATCATGGAAAGTGAATAATTTAATCCATTATTATAGGGAAAACATAATTATTTAGGATTTTTAATTAATTACACATATTGTTAAATTACTATAATATACCTATAAAATGATTGGTCCAGAATCATTTTCGCATTCTCAACCTTTTAATCGTTCTCGTTTTAACCTCTCCCTATATATATATATATATATATATATATATATATATATATATATATATATATATATATATATATATATATATATATATATATATATATATATATATATATATATATATATATATATATATATATATATATATATATATATATATATATATATATATATATATATATATATATATATATATATATATATAGAGAGAGAGAGAGAGAGAAAGAGAGGGACGATGGGGGTATGGGGTGTAACACCCGGTTTCTCAAATTTAGGATATACCAATTATATTAGTCAAACATAAATATTATTAGTGGTGTAACCCCAAGATGAGTAACAAGTCTCCCAAGTTACATCAAAAGCATAGTTTAAGTCATAAACTATTTACACCAAGTGTTTACAACTATTATACAAAAACCGGGTCAACAATATAATTCAAACAACAAGTACAATCCAAGTCCAAAGTCCATTCCAACTATCCATCGGTGACATGTTTTCCACAATCGCCAATACCTTAACCTAAAATACAACAACAATAATAACAATTTATGAGCTATTTAAGCTCAGTGAGTAATTAAGGATTAATTAGACTATATTATCCACATCTCCTTTAAGTTATTCTCAATGACTATCTCAGTCAATAGTGTATCACACACACTATAACTCTTTAATCCAACACTCAAAATTGGTTTTACTCGACTAATCAAACATAGCATACTTCTTATCTGCAATGAACATCTCAACAAAGCATAATTCATCTAATAAATAACTACTCACCTGATGTTAAGTCGATATGTGGAACTCCTGAACCTCGTGTATGCTCCAGTCTAGCTTTAGTTGTAACACAACAGCTCAAATTCATTACTCAAATTCAAGAACAATCTCAATCATACTCAATAGAGGATTGGAATCATAGAAGAGAGTTACAGTCAAAAGATAGCCATACTATCCTAGTTGTAGCCTTCAATTTCACCATTTTGACTCATACAACCTTAAATACGCAATAATCAACACTTTACTAGCTCGGGTCTAAGATTAGAACTCTCCTATGCTTACAAATCCAGATAATTTCACTATAACTCTTACCAACTACGAGTGGTTCATCACCACCTCCTGTAACCTTCTCAAATCAAATGAAATCACCATTAATTTGAAGCTACAATCGAAGGGAATTACCTTTCACCCGCAAAGTATCAAACCCTAGCTTCAATTTGTGAACAAATAGGCTTAAATTTCGACTTTGGGGGTTTAGATTTGAGTTTTTAGGGTTTTGAAAGGGTTTGGACGAAATGGGTTTTTCCTAAAAATGAAAGAAACCCGCCTATTAAAAGTGGGTCTGTACACGTAACCCGACCCGTGTGGATTCACACGGACCGTGTGAATCCACGAAAATCCTTCTGTTCGTTTCTATATGTACAACACGATCCGGGTTAAAGTATACGACCCGTGTTCTTTCTTTTTGCACTCAAACACGACCTGGCTTGTCCCACACGACCCGGGTACTTTCTTTGTCAACCCATTGTAACCTAAACACGACCCGTGTCCTTGAACACGATCCGTGTTGGTCCTGCAGAAGCCAAATTTGTTTCTAAAATCTCTTTTTAAGGTCTAAACTCCTCCTAGATGGGTTTCTAATCATTCTAACTCGTATTACATCTCATTTAACCATGTTTACATTAAATTTAACACTACCTTACCATAAATTAAAGTTATGGTATTACATGGGGTGGGGTGGGTAGGTTTTATTTTCAGTTTTTTATTATCTAAATTATATAAAAGAACAAAAAGAAAATGAAAAAGAAACTAAAAGAGTTCTCTTCATAAAAGGTCCTTGTTATGGAAAATACAATTTTGTCCTCATTCGTTATGTACTTAAGAGCCAAAAATTAACGGATGGGCGATTTATAAAAAGTTTTCAAGCTACAGGACTATCATTGAGCTTTGTGAAAGTTAGGGTTGAAACTAGACATTCTGTGAAACCACAACAACCATTTATGAGGTTTTGTCAATAGTTTATGAATCAATTTATTTATTTCCTTTAACTTTTTATTTAACTTTTTTCCTAAAAGTAGGATGTTATACATATATATATATATATATATATATATATATATATATATATATATATATATATATATATATATATATGTGTGTGTGTGTGTGTATAACACCCCATCTTTTTACTCAAATTTATAAATGTGGTTGAAGTAAGTTTTATGACATATTGTCATGTATAAAAATGAGGTTTAACAAAAACCATACAAGATTAAAATTAAAGTATAAACGTTGGGGTTACAATTCACATCACAAATATAGTTAAGCATGATACCATACTAAAGCTAAGTTCTTAATCTATTCATAAATTTATTCTAAATCCGTTTCTTCTAATCTTTGCTTCTAAACCTTAGATACATGGAAATTTAAACAACAATACGTAAGGCAAATGTCTTGTCAGTAACATGTACTTTTGACATTACAATATAATAAAATATATATTAAACTTTCATAAATCTTCAACTTCATCCATAGGGAACATAATATAATGTATTATCATAACTCATAACCATTGAAAAACCTATGTGCTTCCCAATATCTTACTCCATATATAAATACAGACTTTAGGTTATGGACCTATAATGAAATCCTCATAGATTTCTTTATGTCTTTATTACGAAAGACCAATCATGAAATCCTCGCAGATTGTTCTGTATCTTCAGTCAAAGACCCATAACCAAAACCTCATGGATTTCTTTGTGTATTTTTCTTACCAAAGTGAGAAGAACAAATCAGCTCACTAAGGTATATTTGTTCTAGTCATCTACTGTGCGACTGGAGGTACCATTCGTATAGAGACTTCTTTCTTATTACGATAAGGATATCTTTGTCTAGACCATATAGAAACTGAATGCATTCGAGACATAAACAAAACTGAATCAAATCATGAATCAGTAATAGTCAAATGATATCAAGTAGCATGCTCTGTCTTTTACTCAATTCTCATAGCAATGCTTCAAAACATAAGTTAATAATATGTCACAACTTTGTAAATTACCATGACTCAGGGTACCAACATGAACCACAATAGTAAACATATTTAAAATCATAACATTAACAAAATCTTGGTCATCTAAAAGATAAATATTATTACCATGTATCCCATATAATAATCTACATCTACTCACCTTGGGAGATTTAAAAGTATTTAACCTCAAAGCTTCAAATTCCTTCTATCTCTTTTCCACGTGTCTCCAAATTTGTCGACAAATTAACATTATGATCATAAGAATCTTTACATTTAGAAAATGCTAATTAGCATTCCAATTCTTGTCCCTCAATTTCCAAAAGGACTTTTTTATAATCTGATATCAATTTCTACTCTCATTTCATTATAAACACTTTCATAATATTGTTACGTCAAAACATTGACATCCATATGTCTTGTTTCATTAATTTTAACACTTTGTTGCATTCTTGATGTCCTTTACATAGTCTAATCATAATCTTAAGTTTGACCCACTTTTTTCAACTATCATCAATATTTGAAGATATAAAAATATATAAACTTAGTACATTATTCAACATGATTCATACATCTTTTATGTTAACCCTTTTACTAGTCTATTCTCATTTTTTTAAATTCTTTATCAATAATATTATAACACAGAATATCTATGGTTAACAATGTTAATACTACATGTAAACATATTTATTCCACTTGTGGTATTATTATCTAAACTCATTTTAAGTGTATATGAAAACCACCCAAAACTAAGGTTTATGAGTTCTTTCATATTGGTCAAATTAAACGATAGAAATGGAAGGAAACAAGCTCTTACCTTGATTTATAAGGTTGGATGCAAAAACCTATTTTTTATTTCCTTTGATTCTCCTGAACATTTACCTACATATACTTGGAAGAAAACACCAAACACAAACACACACACACACATGTTTTAGAGAACTAAAGGCCAAAATGTGTCTAATTTGTTCACAAATGACTTACAATCGGTGGTTAAATGATTTCGGAATGGTTTGTGCCATATGTCAAAATGTAAGGGAGAGAGATGACATTAATATGTCAAATTTTCTGCTATAAAGGCTTCTCCATGTGCCCAAATACGCCAGAGCACGGGAAAGGGGTGTTGTCATACACTACCAAGTACTCGGCCATATTCAACCATATTTTCCCTCAGCAATGCGTGATTTTCCTTCCGATTTCAAAAAGTCATATATCACTGAAGTTAACTTCGATTTTATTGATTTTTGATATTCTAGAATCCTTAATAGGAGTACTACAACTCTATTTCATATAGTTTTGGTTGAATGTCTACAAATTACGAGCTATTTAGCCATGAACATAATCATTCACTCATTTATGCCACTTAAACATTTGGATAAGTCATTTTCAAATGATTATAACTACTCTATTTAAAGTATAATTGATTTGATTCTTTTGCCTATGTATTCTTTGCTACACAAACTAAAACTTCCATTCATGAACTTACTTTTCATTGGCTTTGGATTTCAAGCTATAAAGCTCCAACCATGACCTCTTGAAAATGTGCAAAAACCTATTAGCTTTAAAAAAATTTCCTCATAACTTTGCAAGATCGTAACTTTGTCATTCATGCTTGGATTCTTTGTAGTCAAGGCTTTCTAGTGGGATATTACAGTCGTTATTTGGACATCACGAGGTCACCATTTCAAAGCTCTAAAGTTGGCATTCCAAGATGTTGGGACACTTTTTCCAAATTTCGAATTTTTCTGACTTGTTCTTAATCCATGAAAATATTCCCTTAACTTCCAATGTCCATAACTCTCTCTTTATTATGGAATTATAATAAAAAGGGCAAAATGGTCATTTTACCTCAAAAGGGTAATTTGGTCTTTTTGACAAAAAGGACTTGTTTGGTAAAAATATTTTGAGTCTTGGACTTAAAATGTTATAATACTTTGATTGTTGTCATTTAATTTGTAAATGGTGGCAAAAGTTTAAGAAATGTAACTTCAAGGACCAAAAATGAAAATTTTTGAAGTATAAAAGGTTGGAACCTTCTCCTAGTTTGTGCAGAAAATTGGTAAGCTACTGGAGAGAAATTCTTGTGTGATTTCTGGAGAAATTGAAGAGCTTTGAAGAATTGAAGTTTTGCAAAGTTGAATTATAGCATTAAAAGGGTATAATTGGAAGTTTGGAGGTAAGTATTCCAAGTTCTTGGCTAGTTGTTCTTGATGAGTTTTGTAGAACTAAAAAACTGCAATTGCAGTTATAATTGTGTGATTAAGATGGTTAGATACTTCCATTAAGTCATTATAACAAGGACTTAACTAAAGAAAATGGAAGTAAGTTGTTATATTTGGTGAAATTGAAGATGTGGGGTTGTTAGAATTAAGAACCCTAATTCTTCATATGATTGATTGAGTGGGTTTTGATGGTTAAAAACCTTGTTAAAATGTAAGGTTTTAGCCTAGGAACAAACCCCAAGCGATTAAGAACAGAAATAAGTACTTAATGGACCAAATCTGCAAGCTACAGTGCATAAATCGCGACTGGCCAGGGGACCTGCACTGCCGCTAGGCGCAGTGCGCCCCAGAGCCAGGCGGGGTGCGCCCTCCCCTAGGCGCAGTGCGCCCTCCGAGGAGAGGCCAGGCAGGGGATCAAAAACGCTAACTTTTGCTTGGCTTGTCCGATTTAGCTCAAATTTGAACCATAGGCTCGTTATGGTCTAAAAAGTTTGGGAAAATTTTCATATCGAGTTTTTGACCCCTCGGGGGCACTGTAGACCGATCTGAATGCCTCGGTGAATAGTAAAATTCATATAAAGTTAGTAAACGGAAAGTTTATTAACTAGGCATTGTTTATAACAATATTATATTGAACTCTATTGTATTAGAGTTAATTGGAATGGTTATTAACCTATAATCATTTTGATAATAAATGGAATTATAGGTACGGGACAAAATCCTACGGATTTCATTTCAAGGCAAGGAACAACAAACGCTAGTTGTAGCAAACCTTCAGGTGAGTAATCTCACTCGTGATTGATGTGACAATGATAAATGAGCAGCTGCGGATTGAGAACAGTTTTGGGGACGAAAAATGACGGATTTATGATATGATATGACAAGACCAGATAAGCCGTGAGTCTTTTATAGACAAGAACGGAACTGTGAGTCAATATATCTATGTAAACTGTTATATAGACAACAGCTGGCTAACCCGTGAGTCTAGGCAACAGCGGGCTAACCCGTGAGCCACAATTTATTTTGATGAGTCATATTTACATAGACAACAGCGGGCTAACCCGTGAGTCTAGGCAACAGCGGGCTAACCCGTGAGCCACGGCAACAGCGGGCTAACCCGTGAGCCATACTTGATCTTGTATTGCATGATAGTACATAATTGGCTTTGTATAGAGAATTTTGTTCTTATACATGTTATTCCTGATTTGATTACTCATTGGGCTTTATAGCTCACCGTTTTATTGATATGTCCCTGCAGGTGAGCGTGATCCCGCAAAGGGAAAAGACAAAGTCCGTGACTGAGGACTTAGCATTTGAAATAACAACCCGGCTTGAAGAATGTATAATATTTATGTATTGTACTTCGTGATACACTTGTACTCGTATTCTGTTAACTAATACCCCGTACTTATGGTTTTGTTTGTAAAATATTTGGTTTGAAAAACAAAAATTTTTGGGGTGTTTTTGGTTAATAAGTCGGGTGTTACAAGTTGGTATCAGAGCCGTGGTTTAAGTGAACTAGGTGTCTTAGACTAGATTCCTGGACTTAAACCTTGAGAGAAGAACAGATAAAGGGACTGTTAGATATATATAAGTTTGTTATTATATATGTAATCTAACGGTTTGCTGAAATTTTGAAGAATGAGAAATACACGAAGCAATCCCACTGGTGCGAATTCGCGTGGAACTGCAAGAAGTGGACCAGCTCGGTCACGCGGCTCTGTTGGGCGAAGAGCACCAGCACGGGAACCGGTGGGACAAAATCCACCTGATATTCGGGCGATAGTGGAAAAAGTGGTTAGGCAAATGATGCCAGCATTATCGAATAATCCCAACTCGAGTGGCAATCCTAATCCGAGTGCCAATCCTGATCCTACTGAAGAGGCTGCAAAAAGTGTTCATGACAGGCAGCCAGAAGATGAAAGCCAGGGAGAAAGCCGTGCCCGGGCAGTAAAGGAAACTCAAGGTGGGGAAGCCTCGATAAAGAAAGTTGGGTGTACGTATAAATCCTTCCTTGGTTGTAAACCAAAGGAATTCTCGGGGACAGATGATCCAGTCAAAGCTATGGAATGGATCATGCATATTGAGAAGGTGTTCCGAGTAAGCAAGTGTGCGGATGATGATAAAGTGGAATTTGCCACGAACCAACTTACAAGCGGTGCACTACATTGGTGGCAAACCTACTACAAATCACTGGATCTTGATTCATCCCAATGGGTACCTTGGGAGCAATTCAAGACAAAGTTCAATGAAGAATACTGCTCAGAAGTAGCTATTCAGAAGTTGGAAGATGAATTCCTGCATCTGGAACAGGGTTCCCGATCTGTTCAGGAATATACCCTTAGCTTTCTGGAGAAAGCTAGGTTTGCGGAACACCATATTTACACTGAAAAGAGAAAGATCGACAGGTATGTTCGGGGGTTGACAACCCGAATTAGAGAAATCGTGCAACCGTTGAAACTAACTACTTTCCGACAAGTGGTGGATCGAGCCACAGAAAGGGAGACCGAATTAAAGCGACAAGAAGATGAAAAGAAGGCCGTTGAAACAAAAAGAAAGGCGGAAGACCAATGTTGGATGCCTCAGAAAAAGTCGCAACAATCCGGGTCTAAGGGAAAAAGCCAGAGGGACGAAGGAAAGTGGTGTGAGAAGTGTAGAAAAAGGCACACGGGTAGTTGTCGCAGTGATACTGGGCCAGTTAGCTGCCGAAATTGCGGAAAAACGGGTCATTCTACACGGGACTGTCGGGCGGACCGTAGGTGTTTCCAATGTGGGGCTACGGATCATATTCGCCTGAACTGTCCCCAGCTAAAATCTGGCGCATACAGTGAAAGACCCAGGGATGATCAAGTGGGAAAGAAAGAAGAACCAAAGAATAGGGGACGACCAGTGGCCTCGCGAGCTTTCCAGATGACCGTGGAGGAAGCCCGTGAGAAGACGGATGTGATTACAGGTATCTTTACTCTCAATACCATACCTGTATATATTATATTTGATCCAGGAGCAACACACTGTTTTGTATCGGAGTCTTTGTTGCCTCGCCTGAATGTACCGTTAACACCAATGGACGAAAGTCTAGAGGTAGCTATAGCGGACGGCCGATATGTTTGGGTTTCTGAACATCTGGAAGGTTGTCAGCTTAAAATCTACGGGACCGTCTTCCCTATAGATTTGAAGCCGATGACTACCAATGAATTTGGTGTAATTGTGGGGATGGATTGGTTAGCAACGAATTATGCTAACATGGATTGCAAAAATAAAAACATCACAGTGTTAACACCGGATGGAAAATGGATGAAGATTCAAGGTGAACGACCTCGGTTGCGAATGCCAGTCATCTCTTTTGCTCAAGCCCGAAGCTGTATTAGTAAAGGAGGGATGTCATATCTAGCTTATGTATCAGTGGCTCAACTAATTAAAGTGGGGGTAGCGAATGTGAATGTGGTGAACGAATTCCCAGATGTGTTTCCAGATGAACTTCCAGGGTTGCCACCAGATCGACAGGTTGAGTTCACGATTGAACTAGTTCCAGGAGCTGCACCTGTTGCCCGAGCTCCATACCGACTAGCACCTTCAGAGATGGTGGAACTGCGAAAGCAACTGGAAGAACTGCTAGACAGGGGTTTTATTAGACCGAGTACATCGCCTTGGGGAGCCCCTATTCTGTTTGTCAAGAAGAAGGATGGGTCAATGCGCATGTGTATTGACTATCGGGAGTTAAACAAGATCACGGTGAAGAACAAGTACCCGTTACCCAGAATAGACGATTTGTTTGACCAGCTGCAAGGCGCGTCCTACTTTTCCAAGATTGACCTGAGGTCAGGATATCACCAGCTGAAGATAAGAGAATCTGACATTCCGAAGACAGCTTTCCGAACGAGATACGGTCATTATGAGTTTTTGGTGATGCCTTTTGGGTTAACCAATGCTCCAGCCGTATTCATGGATCTTATGAACCGGGTGTGTCGTCCGTTCCTTGATACCTCGGTGATAGTGTTTATTGATGACATCTTGGTGTATTCGCGAAGCCAAGCCGAACATGAGGTGCACCTGCGACAAGTGTTGGAGTTGCTTCGCCGAGAAAAGCTGTATGCGAAATTCTCCAAGTGTGATTTCTGGCTAAGAGAAGTTCAATTTCTTGGCCATGTAATCAATGCCGAAGGGGTGAAAGTAGATCCAGCAAAGGTTGACGCCGTGATGAAGTGGGAACCGCCCCGGAGTCCAACTGAAATACGAAGTTTCCTTGGTTTAGCAGGCTATTATAGAAGATTTGTCGAGAATTTCTCTTCGATAGCTGCTCCGTTGACCAAGTTGACTAAGAAAGGTGAAAAGTTCGTGTGGGCTGAAAAACAACAAGAAGCATTCCAGAAGTTGAAACAAGCTTTATGTGAAGCACCAGTGTTAGCACTACCACAAAGCGGAGAAGAGTATGTGATCTACAGCGATGCTTCTAGAATTGGTCTTGGGTGTGTGCTAATGCAGAAAGGTCGGGTCATAGCCTATGCGTCCCGACAATTGAAAGATGCCGAGAAGAAGTATCCAGTTCATGATCTGGAATTAGCTGCTGTGGTTCTAGCATTGAAGCTGTGGAGGCATTATTTATACGGTGTAAAGTTTGTTATTTACACGGATCACAAGAGCTTGAAGTACCTCTTCGACCAGAAAGAGCTTAGTATGAGACAGCAAAGGTGGATGGATCTGCTGAAAGACTTTGATTGTGAAATTCAGTACCATCCTGGCAAGGCGAACGTGGTGGCAGATGCGTTAAGCCGAAAAGAAGCTCCTTTGAAAATTACATCCGCATGCATGGGTGTAGTAAGCCGGTTACCAGGATTGATCCGTTCAGCACAAGAAGAAGCGTGTAAACCGGAGAATATAAAAAGTGAAAGAATGGTTGGATACTTGAAGCATCTGGAAGAAAATGCGCAGAAATTGAAGACCTTCAAGGGTCGAATATGGGTCCCGAAACAAGGAGAAGCACGAAATTTACTTCTAGAAGATGCACACTATAGCCGTTATGCGGTTCATCCGGGCAGTACCAAGATGTATCGGACGTTAAAACCGATGTATTGGTGGCCTGGAATGAATAGGGACATCGGAAGATTTGTGGAAAGATGTTTGACTTGTCTGCAAGTTAAGTCAAACCATCAGAAACCGTACGGGGAAATACAACCATTGCCGGTTCCAGAGAAGAAATGGGACCATATTACCATGGACTTTGTAACAAAGTTGCCGCGGACACCGCGAGGTTATGATTCTATATGGGTGATTGTGGATCGATTGACCAAATCGGCACAATTTATACCATATAAAGAAAAGTACAGAGTAGATCAATTGGCGAAAATCTACATTGATGAGGTAATTTGTCGGCATGGATTTCCAGCATCGATTGTATCGGACCGAGACAGCAGATTTACTTCCCATTTTTGGCAAAGTCTTCAAGAGCAATTGGGTACAAAAGTACTTATGAGTACCGCATATCATCCACAGACCGATGGTCAGAGTGAAAGAACGATCTAAACTTTGGAAGATATGTTGAGGACTTGTGTCATAGACTTCGGTGGAAGCTGGGAAGATCATTTACCTTTGGTAGAATTCGCGTACAATAACAGCTATCATTCCAGCATTCAGATGGCCCTGTATGAAGCCTTGTATGGAGCACCGTGCCGTACTCCGACCTGCTGGACTGAAGTTGGGGAAAAGCCATTGGCGGGACCCGAAATTGTAGCACAGACTGAAGAAAAGAACAAACTGATACGCGAAAATTTGAAGGTAGCTCAAAATAGACGGAAACAGTATGCGGACAAACGGGTGAAACCGATAGAATTCCAAGTAGGAGATATGGTAATGCTCAAAGTATCCCCTTGGAAAGGCTTAATTCGTTTTGGGAAGAAAGGGAAGTTGAGTCCTCGTTTCATCGGACCTTTCCGTATATCCCAAAGAGTTGGAGCCGTGGCGTATCGATTGGAGTTACCTGAAGAACTTCATGGTATACATGACGTATTCCATGTGTCCCATTTGAGGAAAACTCTGTTTGACAAGTCTCAACATATACCTCTTACTGAAATTGAGGTGGATGAAAAGCTGAGATACCCGGAACAACCCGAGCGAGTGTTAGACCGCAAGACAAGACAGTTGCGAAATAAGAAGATCAGCATGGTGAAAGTGCTTTGGCGTCATCACAAAGGTTCCGACATGACATGGGAGACCGAAAGTGAAATGAGGGAAAAATACCCTCAACTTTTTGTATGATTTCGGGGACGAAATCTCTTAAAGGAGGGGAGAATTTGTAACGCCAAAACTTATTTTATTATGGAATTATAATAAAAAGGGCAAAATGGTCATTTTACCTCAAAAGGGTAATTTGGTCTTTTTGACAAAAAGGACTTGTTTGGTAAAAATATTTTGAGTCTTGGACTTAAAATGTTATAATACTTTGATTGTTGTCATTTAATTTGTAAATGGTGGCAAAAGTTTAAGAAATGTAACTTCAAGGACCAAAAATGAAAATTTTGGAAGTATAAAAGGTTAGAACCTTCTCCTAGTTTGTGCAGAAAATTGGTAAGCTACGGGAGAGAAATTCTTGTGTGATTTCTGGAGAAATTGAAGAGCTTTGAAGAATTGAAGTTTTGCAAAGTTGAATTATAGCATTAAAAGGGTATAATTGGAAGTTTGGAGGTAAGTATTCCAAGTTCTTGGCTAGTTGTTCTTGATGAGTTTTGTAGAACTCAAAAACTGCAATTGCAATTATAATTGTGTGATTAAGATGGTTAGATACTTCCATTAAGTCATTATAACAAGGACTTAACTAAAGAAAATGGAAGTAAGTTGTTATATTTGGTGAAATTGAAGATGTGGGGTTGTTAGAATTAAGAACCCTAATTCTTCATATGATTGATTGAGTGGGTTTTGATGGTTAAAAACCTTGTTAAAATGTAAGGTTTTAGCCTAGGAACAAACCCCAAGCGATTAAGAACAGAAATAAGTACTTAATAAACCAAATCTGCAAGCTACAGTGCATAAATCGCGACTGGCCAGGGGACCTGCACTGCCGCTAGGCGCAGTGCGCCCCAGAGCCAGGCGGGGTGCGCCCAGGCGCAGTGCGCCCTCCGAGCAGAGGCCAGGCAGGGGATCAAAAACGCTAACTTTTGCTTGGCTTGTCCGATTTAGCTCAAATTTGAACCATAGGCTCGTTATGGTCTAAAAAGTTTGGGAAAATTTTCATATCGAGTTTTTGACCCCTCGGGGGCACTGTAGACCGATCCGAATGCCTCGGTAAATAGTAAAATTCATATAAAGTTAGTAAACGGAAAGTTTATTAACTAGGCATTGTTTATAACAATATTATATTGAACTCTATTGTATTAGAGTTAATTGGAATGATTATTAACCTATAATCATTTTGATAATAAATGGAATTATAGGTACGAGACAAAATCCTACGGATTTCATTTCAAGGCAAGGAACAACAAACGCTAGTTGTAGCAAACCTTCAGGTGAGTAATCTCACTCGTGATTGATGTGACAATGATAAATAAGCAGCTGCGGATTGAGAACAATTTTGGGGACGAAAAATGACGGATTTATGATATGATATGACAAGACCAGATAAGCCGTGAGTCTTTTATAGACAAGAACGGAACTGTGAGCCAATATATCTATGTAAACTGTTATATAGACAACAGCGGGCTAACCCGTGAGTCTAGGCAACAGCGGGCTAACCCGTGAGCCACAGTTTATTTTGATGAGTCATATTTACATAGACAACAGCGGGCTAACCCGTGAGTCTAGGCAACAGCGGGCTAACCCGTGAGCCACGGCAACAGCAGGCTAACCCGTGAGCCATACTTGATCTTGTATTGCATGATAGTACATAATTGGCTTTGTATAGAGAATTTTGTTCTTATACATGTTATTCCTGATTTGATTACTCATTGGGCTTTATAGCTCACCGTTTTATTGATATGTCCCTGCAGGTGAGCGTGATCCCGCAAAGGGAAAAGACAAAGTCCGTGACTGAGGACTTAGCATTTGAAATAACAACCCGGCTTGAAGAATGTATAATATTTATGTATTGTACTTCGTGATACACTTGTACTCGTATTCTGTTAACTAATACCCCGTACTTATGGTTTTGTTTGTAAAATATTTGGTTTGAAAAACAAAAATTTTTGGGGTGTTTTTGGTTAATAAGTCGGGTGTTACAATACAAGCTCTACACTTCAAGTTGTACGGTTATTAACATAGGGTATTTCAAAACACTTGTTAACATGCTTTTACATGGTTAATATGCTTTACACTGTTAATATGCTTTTCAAGGTTAATATGCTTTGCAATATTAAGAATCTTTTACCTTGTTAATATTCTTTATCATTTTCATCTAAAAATTCATAGTTGTCCTAAAAAAATATTCATTATATATATATATATATATATATATATATATATATATATATATATATATATATATATATATATATATATATATATATATATATATATAAAACTTTTTTAAATTAATTTAAAAACAAAACACATACCTTGATCCCTCAAGAAACCAATTCATTGTTTTTTCTCTATATACAATCATATTTTCTTCAATAAAATGTCAGATTCGACGGGCTCATTGTCGGACTCTTCGACAGACAAAAGATTAAGTCTGCATAATGCAATTGGTTTCGATGTAGTTGTAGCAACAACAAATATGTTGTTGCAAAAAGTAGCTCCAGATGCACTTCCATGAACAAAAACAACTACTCTATAATAGTAATCGTGAAGTTGCACACAATCATCTCGTAGAAGACTGCTTTACAAGCAACCCAAATTCAAAGCTAAAAAGTTTAGTAGGCTATGAGCAAATAACTATTCCTCCGGATAAAAATGATTTGGAGAGAGAGTATATACAATTTTTAGATTATCACGGTATGTCCGAGGTAGAATGGGCTTTAAACAACGATGACAAATACTTACAAACCGAGCATTTACTTTAAAGAGGTTAACAAACATAATATACACGTGCGGTCAGGCATTTTATAACTACAATGAACCAGAAGATGAAGATGAAGATTCAGAAGAAGTTAATCCCCAAAATGTACAAAGCAAATATGTAGGCAATAAGTAACAAACAAGTGCATACCAACTTTCATTCCAATTTGGTGGAACATTTCCATATATGCCAATCACTTCATGTAATCTTGCATTATTTTTAGTTTTATGCAATTTTTATATACTTATTAATTACTTATCGAAATTAATTATTATTATTATTATTATTATTATTATTATTATTAATGTCAGTTTTATAATCATTTTTTATTTATAATTTAAATGTTATAGAAAAATAATGAATACAATTTCTATTAGAAATAATAAATTTGGTCATCGATTACGTATGTTGTGCTGTATTTGGAAGTATTTACACATTCAAATACTGAAATCCCGTTTGGGTCCATGCTATTTTTGGGATTGGCGACTTGGCGTTCGACTCCCCTCCATAGCCACTGGGAAATACTCGTCATCATTGGGATTTGAATATTATTAGTTTGAAATATTTACGTGTTATATATATATATATATATATATATATATATATATATATATATATATATATATATATATATATATATATATATATATATATATATATATATATATATATATATATATATATATATATATATATACCTTTTTATCCACTTTTAGTTTCTAATTAATATAAATTTACTTTTATATATTAATAAACTTAGTCCCTCATAATACTTTCAATCTCTTTTACCTAAGTCATATTTTGCGTGTAACCCAAAATGACTCTGTTAAATATAGTAATATCATCAGCTTGTTATGACCATAAGCATATAACCAACAATGCTATCATTTTCTATCCCTTTTATTTATGTGTTAAAACGTTCTGTGAATAACTTAAACTTGTACTTCGAAGATAGAATTGTTGAATGGGCAACTTAGCACACGAAAAAAATAGAAAAACAAGGTCTAAATATTTAAGGTTTTTATCAGACCTGGTTCTTCGGCCCATGGGCTAAAATTTCACAACCCAATAGATGAAACGATGTTGTTTTGGACACTTTAATTATTTTGTAGGTGGTTATAGGAATTTCGTAAGTATGACCTGCAAAAATTATGACTATTTTGGTCATGACTTTTTTTTCAGTATTTGTTGAAAACCATATTCACTACTAATTAGCCTAATTTGTCAATTTCTATAATAATAATAATCCGTTGTTGTTATTATTATTATTATTATTATTATTAAAAATCTAATCAAAAGATGTATAAAGTTTAAAAAACAACAAAATCGTAAAAATATCATATCAAATGAGGGGTATTCTTAATTAAATTCTGAAATAAACGGTGGTTGTTTACCTTGTATTTAAAAAATAATAAATAACAATAACAATAATAAATATATATAACAATAAAATATAGGGTTAATTACGAAAAAAATATTATATTTTGTCGAAAGTTCGGTTTAACCATCAATTTTTAAGATTTGGAAAAAGTCACCAATTTTTGGTAAATAGTTTCATTGAAACCATTATTTACCGGTTCTTCCGGTCATAATGGTTGTGCTAAAACTTTTTCCAAGAATTGATGGTTTATTAGAGTGTCTAGTTACGAAAAAAGCATTATATTTTGAAAAAAAAAAATTGGTTTAACCACCAATTATTAACATTCGAAAAAATCTTCGTTTTTTGTAAAAAGTTTCATCGAAGCATTGTTACCTGCTTCTTCAGGTTATAATGGTCGGGTTAAATTTTTTCAAATAAATTGATGGTTTTATTAGAACGAATGAAAATTTGATGGTTAAAAAAGCACAAAAATATAGTTTTTTTTTCCAATTTGCCCTAAAATATAATAATAATAATAATAATAATAATAATAATAATAATAGTTGTGACATTTATTTAAAACTAGTGGGAGACAGTGCTCCGCACGTTTTTTTTTGTTACCGGGTCCTACTCTGTTGCACAAGCAATCTATTAATTTGTATGCCATGTAAATAATTTAATGAATAATGTGAAGACTATTATTGATTATGGAGAATTAGTTTTGTTTTGTTGAATTAAGATTGTAATAAGTTGTCTATTATGATGCATATATGTGAAAAAAACCGATACTTACAACTTTTAAAGGAAAAAAGATAGCACATACGTGTATGACATGTTATTGTAAACCCGTGTGGGTGCATTGAACATTATGTAGTCCATTATGCCCTTTGCACATGTTCCTGATCCACCGCCAATTTCATAAATCTGGATGCATTACATTGTTATCTTGTTAAAGAAGACAGAACAAAGCAATTTGATATATAAATTAATAGAATCAATGTACGGACCTTTAGTGGAAAAGAAAGATTTGTTGTTCGGAAAATTGCTTCTGCTATCCCATGGGCATACCAAGGCTATCGGTTTATATTGGCACCGTCTCTTAGTTTTTGGCCACCACTATTAGTTTCAGAAGCACGCTCACTGAAAAATGTTATACTTTATAATTAAAGATTTTGTATTTTTACATAACAAAATGTGTATATTGGGAAAATTATTTATACCTTCCAGCATGATTTACAAGTGCAAGTTTACCACGAATAACTTCACTACGGTATTTCTTTTTCTGTTTTCTAAGCATGGTTTTAAAAGATTTTAAACAGAATTAAACTCGTTTCACTGTGGATGAAGGCCGATCATGGAGGTTTGATGAGGCCCTGTGGTTTTTTTCGATTTCCAAATCCTCTAACGATGTTCAGAGATAAACCAAAGTATGTTGCTATTTAGGCAACATTCTTTCAAAGTATGTTGCCCAAGTAACAATGTACTTTTAATGCAATGACATGGGACTAATTCTAGAGTATTAGTTAGAAACACACACACACACACAAAACAAAAGAAAATAGTTTTTAAAAAAATGGTCTGTTTTACCCCTGGAACCCACTAACCAACGTACAAAGTAGAATGATATTTTCTGCATATATATACACACAAACCACACCAGACAAAAAACACACACACACCAGACACACATTTACACACACATGCCACACATATACAACAGACATACAAAAAAAAGAATTATATATATATATATATATATATATATATATATATATATATATATATATATATATATATATATATATATATATATATATATATATAAGATACACACATAACAGACACGGAACACAAACAGAATAGCATGTACTTTACAATTACGGTCATAAAATTATGAATAACTTTTTTAGTAAAACAGGGACCAAATTTGAAAGAACTTTTATAAATTATTTTATTTTTATTAAAACACTTAATGCTTTCATTCATTAATATTATATTTTATTAAGCACAAATCAAAGATAAAAAAACACACAAACACACCACACATAGACAGAAAACACACACAGACACCACACATATAGGACGAAAATCAGGCTAAGTTTTCAAAAACAAAAAAATTTATTGCTGCCCCTGTTTTTAAGAAATATCACATTGACACAAACAAAATTTATTGCAGCCCCTGTTTTTAAAAAAAACACCTTGACTACCCGTTATCTGTTTCTTTAAAAGTTTTATACGGAATAAATATATAAACAAATAAGTGAAAATGAAAACATATTATTAACCCATAGCAAGAGGGAGAAGAGATGTCAAATGTGAGATATGAAATACCTCTTTTGTAATATATCTTCCGACTCCATCAGGTGCAACGTTCATGTATATAGTTTAATTTTCGTTTTCATTTTGAGGGGAATTAGGCTTTCAAACTTCTCTTGAATTACTTGAAAACATCAAAATAGCATTTGGGGACACAGAAACCATTGGTTGAGCATTTGGATTGATCATGGAACTTGCTAAACTATTTATGTCCTGTTTCACAAAGTAAAAATAAAATTATATCAAAATAAAGTAACATGACATATATTATTTAGGATCAAAATAACAATATCTAGAGAAATAATGATTATCGAGATAAATGCAAATTTACTTATCACCAAAAAAACTGAAAGATATTCATTCACATTCATCCCAGACTAAAAAAAATCGATAATGCCAGTATTTTTTCAAAACTGAAAGTCGGATTCAAGTTAGGGTCAACCAGAACTTAAATAAATGAGATGGTGGTGATAAAGAATGGATCCATTCATGTTTAAAAGATTTGAAACAGAATTAAACCCGTTTTTCTTAGCGGTATGAATAAGAATCCCAGTTGGACCGCAACCTCTCTTTTTCCTAAAAGATCTTGTAGAAACCAAGTACCACTTCCATTGTCTGCAACATCATGCTTCAATTCTAAAAGCTCAAATATTAAGATTTCGTCACATGGGGGTCCACAAACACCTCCTGACTACATAAAAAATTCAAAAAAGAAAAAAAGCTAAAGTTAGAGAACAATTGCTTGATCATTAAAAGAAAATAAATAAAACACATGGAAGAAACAAACCTGGTGATCAGGAACGTCACGAATATTGCTCACTTCCTACAATTGAAGATTTTTTTCACTTTTTTATGAAAAATGTAAAAGTGGAAGAGCATATAAATTAAGAAAACAGAGATTTGAAAGATAAATTACAAAACTAACCTCAAACAGAGATTTGAAAGATAAATTACAAAACTAACCTCAAACTGTACACTGTTAAGCAAAGGTAATTGAAATCGTGACACCAAAATGTGGGTCAAGCAGTTTGACAAACAGTTGGAGGGCAGTACCGAAGACAAGAAAAGATGCCAACAAACCTTTTAACACCTTATTGCCCTTAAACACCATCTCTTTAAATGGTTATTGGGAGAAACAGTCAAGTATATAGAAAATCGATCATGTAATTAAGCAGAGAGAGAACCAACAATTGGGTACTTAGCTTCGAATTTCTTTTCCCAACCAGGAAGAATGCCCAACTCCTTTTCGGTTAGTCCATCAAGAGATCCAATAACATCCTCATCGTTCTTGCTCATGTTGGCTAAGGAACTGCTCAAATCTTTACCGATAAACATGGCGTAGGAGCACATGTGGAATTGAAGAAGAGGAGTCAAGCATGGTGGAATCGAGGAGGACGTCCCAAAAGAAAACGACGATGAGGCGATGGGACGAAAACGTTTACCCAAATCCCGCAACAATCGGAGGACACATCGGTGTTGTGGGAGTAGAGGGAGAAGAAGCGGAAATCTAGACTGTAGACCTAATTCCGTGACTACGAATTCGACGGAAGTGGAGACTAAGTAGTGGGTGAAGGTAGAACCGGTGGAGAAGACGCAATCGCTGCTGCAGGTGGAAGACGGCGGAGGAGTTAACGATTTTGGTTTCGCCGGCTGTTGAAGACGATGAAGAGCGATGGGGCGGTGGGGATGGTGGGTTTATGCGATAAAACGAAAGGTCAAATATAACCGGCATGCAAACCTTGAGCAAAGCAGCAGAAGAACTCAGGTAGCTTCACCGGAGACTATAATTCGACTGCACGAAAGGTCAAAGAAATCCTAAGGAAAGAGGCGACACGTAACCGTATAGCCGACCCAGACGAAAGACGTGTCCTATCCAGGAAAAAAAGCGGTGAAGCAAAACATGCGTGACAACCGAAAAAGAAAAAACCAATGTAACATTCGCCAAAAGTACGGGTTTTATGTAACGTTCGCCAAAAGTACGGGTTTTATGTAACGTTTCTCAATATTACGCTTTTTAATTAATAGAGTAATTACCATGTTGATATCACATTTCAAAATCAATGAGAAATATAGTCAAAGTTATGGTATAATGACTATAATCTTCCTTCTACATCTCTCCCATTCCTTCTTAACCTTGTATATTCGTCTAATGCTTATCTCGATGAATAATATCACATTTTGAAATCAATAGAAAATAATATGGTCATCTTCAAATAAAACACCTCATCATCAGATATTAAGGTAAATCAACATATAACTTCATATTATCTTTAAAATATGATATCCATTAACTGGGAAATCCAACATTTTCCCTCTAAACAAAACGCAAAATTATCATCTTCCCAACAAACTCACCATCACTCTCATACACAAATCTTTTGTGTTTCAACTTCATCATTTACACAAATCTTGCTCAGTCCTTCTGAGAACTCATCCACTCCATCTTCAAAACTCTCTTCCAACTCTTCATCACTTGTGCTCAAATTCACTTGAATTGAACAAACTGATTCATCATCATCATCTTCGTTGTCCGTGAACACCAACTTTGTTATCGAATTCACTTCCAACTTTTCGTCATCTTCTTCTTGCTCGTCAAGAATCTACACGAATGAAATCAACAAATTAACAAAAACCCAACTCAAACAAGAAAAACTAATAAACCCCACATCAGGAATCGGATTTAAACCTGTGAAAAATTCAAACTTTCTGCATCAACAGGAGAGACGATCGAAGATTTTGAACCATTGTTGTTATTCTCGCATACCTCAGAAACTTGAGGGGTATTTGCAGGTGTTGGAGCAAGAAGATACATCGGAGAATTCACAAAACCTCCTTCTTCAAGAATCAAATTTCTGGGTTCGAATGAAATCTTTGAAATCACAGCTTCTTCTTCAACCTTTTGCAGAAGGGTCTTCACTTGACCCCTCAACAAAGCCTCACCAGACCCTGGAGTGGTGGCTTGTTTTGATTCCCCGTTTTGAATGAACGTTCTTTTCTTAGAAAACGTAGATGACGGTGTTTTCAAACTCCCGATTGCTAGCCCGATAATAGGTGAATCATTTGTTATATCAATCAAAGCTGATCTTGATTTCAAAACCCTCTTCTCAGATTCTTCATTTGTAGCCATAGCTAGTGCACGTGATCTTGGGATTCTTCTTGATGATGAAGATGGGGTCTCCATTACTGTTTTAATATTTCTTTCGATTTAATGAAGATGGTCACCGGAAAAGTTGAGTGGGCTTCCGGATAAATGATTAACAGTAAAAATGGGTTTGGAAGGTGACGGGATGAAGAGATTTAAGCTTATAATCATGGCAATTCAGAATTTATGGGGTCTAATAACGGTTCATTACAAAATATGACCGTTGGTGAAAGAGTGTTAGCGTGGTTAGCCGGCGGCTCATTATGAAACTAGCCGTTACCGTTACAAATGGACGTGATTGCATAAGCTGCGATAGGCCGATCAAGCCGAGTATTGGTTTAATGGTATGGGCTTAGCCCACCAAATTATCATGTTTACCAATTACCAATACAAAATTGAATTACATATTAAAAATATTTAGTAGAAAAGTTGTTGCTTATAAAAATTGTCACGTAAATTTAGTAATATTGAAATACAATGCTGACCAAATGGGAACATTCACCGTCTATTTTTTTAAAACAAAACTGATTTTTGCAATGATAAACTTTAGCCATGACATCTTTTTGAATACGGACATTAAAATTTTGAAATATAACAATTTTGATATATTACATTTTGTCACTTTTCTGGTTTAATCATCAATTTTACATTTGTTTTAATGAACCAACAATTTTTGAAAAAAAAAATTTATCCCGACTATTTTGACCTAAAGAACCGCTGAACCGGTAACAATGGCTTCGATGTAACATTTTACCAAAAATTAGTGGTTTTTTCAAATCTTTTAAAAATTAGTGCTTAAACCGAATTTTTTGAGAAACATAATGTTTTTTTTCCTGATTAGCCTATTTGATAACTACATTTAACATAAATTTATGATGTATATGTATAGACGATAAATGTATGGATATTGCCACTACATATAAATTTTCACTACCGTCTTTATGGTATGATCTTATTTTGGTTTTGGCACATAATTTCAACTAACTAGTTTATTCTATTTTGATTTTTTTGATTTTTTATTTGTTTCTTATTTATATATTTATTAAACAAAATAGAACCACCAGTCCTCCCCTATCCCCTTCCCATCCCAATAGTCTATGTCTATTCCGTTCACACCCTCTTATTTGATCGAAACCCGGAAGAAACTATAGGTTCCTCATATGATTGTCAGGTAGTTGTTGTTGTCACAAAGATGCTTATGAAGAAAAAGAACAATGGAATATTCAAATTCTTATGAATGTCTCAAAAATTCTTAAATGCTTTGGACAATTCAAGGCTAACAAAAGAGTAATGTTTTTAGTTAAGAATCAGTGACAAAATATAATGCGGAATTGAATTAACACATGGACGAAATACAAATTAAGTTTTGATATTGATTGGAAAATATTTACAGCTCAAATGTTACAATGGAATAACATAAACCGACAAAAAAAAATCTTAGATGCATTATCTAACCTCATATATATATATATATATATATATATATATATATATATATATATATATATATATATATATATATATATATATATATATATATATATATATATATATATATATATATATAGACACACACACATACATACATACAAACATACATACGTCAATGGCCTTTTGGTGTCGTATTTGAGGGTTCAAGTCTCGCAAAAGACATAGGTGGAACTAGGAGAAGTTACGAGTAGATAGATTTGCGGTTCAAAAAAAAACATACATACATATATACCTACATACATACATATACTAATAGAATAGTTAAGTTGATGGAAGGTAACAACTAATAATAAAATGACAACTAGATAGCCCTCGTGATATTCATTTTTAACCGGTTTCCTTCACTAACCTACGGATGGAGGTTAAGTGTGTTACATCTCATCCTTTGTCAAATATAAAAATAGCATTGTGAAGCTCTCAGAATTTGATATATCAAAACTATCACAAAAAACAAAAATTTATGAAGTACATCTTAAGATGTTTAAGACAATTACAACAATACTTGTACTTTAACAATCTCCCTCTTTCTAGTCTGTCGGTTCATATTTTTACTTCTTTTCAGCTCTAGAAACAAATACAGTACAATATCCAACATTACTTCTCTAACATCCAACCACCAAATCAACATATATGTAGTTCTCTTTCTTATTATCTCATCATTTTTCATATCAACCTTACCCTTTGAATAATACATTGAACCATAATGTTCAAAAATCTTTCTTTCTTATTCATTCGAAATAAAACTTTCTTAAACCCAACATTAGGCATTCTAATTGAATATACAAATCCTCATGTTGGATTTTTAAGAATTTCTCCACATCCCCTTCTTGTATTACCATCCAAATTTCTATCTACTGTTATTTGTGTATCGCTTTTGCAAGAACCACAATATTTTGGGCTAAATAATTGTAACTAGAGATGAGAAAAGTTATAAGTATATGAATAGCTACAAAAAGAGTTTTGATATAATATCTTCCAAATTCTTGGACAAAACAATAGGATCATGAGGATTCATACTAGGAAAATCAGCCACAGTAAACTTATCTTTTTTTGGAAAAGACAATTTTAACACCATGAGGGTACTCGGCCTTGCACCCAGGGCGGTTTGCGATTACCTATGATGCAAAGTCTTTCCCCTCCGCCTGTTTATTCGCCGCCCAGGAAAAATCCCCCACATGGGGTTAGTTGGAGTCGAACTCCAGACCTCCCACCACATGGGTATATAACCCGGGTGCATCCACCCAACTAGGCTAGGCTTCACTTGCACTTATCTTAATCAACAAATTTCCCACAACTTTAAACTTATAATATTGAAATACATCTTCAAAGTTTTTCTCTTTCTTAACAAATACGACCTTTCGGATACTTTTGAATTCCACACTTGTTCTTAGGGTTTCCACACTTATAATATACAACTCCCTAGATTGGATTTTGCAAAATTTCTCCTTCTCCCCTTATTGCATTACCATCTAAATTTCTATTTGGTGCCAGAACTTGTTTGCATATCGCTTATGCAACAACCACAACATTTTGGGCTAAATCGTTATAATTGAATTTAAGAAAAGTTCTAATTTTTTGAATAGCTGCAGAAAGAGTTTTGATGTTAATCCCTTTCAAAATATTAAACAAAACTATAAGATCATGATGATTCATACTTGGAAAATCAACCACAATAAACTTATCTTCATAAACAAAATTTCTTACATCTTTGAAATCGTGATATTGAAACACACCTTCAAAATTTTCACCTTCTTCGTAGATATGGCCCTTCGGATAGCTTTTAAACCTCATACTTGTTCGTAAGGTTTCCCAATTAGAGCATGAAAACAAATCAGCCTTTCTGTATAGCTTCAATCTTTCATCTTTTCTTCTGCATTCACTTTAATTATTCGATAAGCAAATGCCTTTGGTAACAAAGGTAGATCAATCTGATTTTCTGTGTTTTAAATCAAATAACTTACCTTCAATATAAGCTCAAAAACAATATTTTTAGAGAATCTTGATCTCTTAACCATTTCCAACCTTTTATTATATTCTTCTTTTCTATATTGCTTATTCCAGTCTCTCTCTACTTCTTCACAACCTCATTATCAAAAATCAAATAGATCTGTGTTTCTCTCTTCAGCTAATTTTAGTCTCATTTCTTCATTGATTAATGAAATTAAAGGCTCTTTCCCTTATTAGAGGGACCAGGTTAAGAACTAGAAGTTGACTGTGTGGTAACAACTATATAAGAGGTAAAGAGATGCTTTTTGTAGAAGAAGTTGTGATTGAAACTTGAGTAGAACTTGAAATGGATGTTGGCAGATACACGAGATTTGTTGTAGGAACAGAACTTGAAGTTACTATTAGAGAAACCAAATGAGGAATAAAAGAAGTAGCTTCTAAAGAAATATCAAAAGGCCTTGGAAACCATAACGCCACTTCTCCTCCTCATTGTGAAGGGTACCAGAGTAACCTTTAGAACACCACCTGGCATTCTCAGAGAAATCCTCATAAAATTTTGGAAGACATGTTGAAAGGGAGCCAATTGATTTTCAACCCTCTTCTGAGAATTATTCGTTATTATTTCCAACTGAGTACCATGTCTTTGAGGAAGAACTTATGGATCATAAACATGAGTATGTGTTTTGACAACGTGAATATGTGCAAGGGCTTGAGGTAAGGCAGATTCAAGAGTAAGCTCCTGGTTCTTGACTTCAATTAAGTAACAATTAACACTTTGTTGATAATACTCATTTTGTTGTTAAACATTAATTATCATTCCTTCAAAATTACCATTTAAAGACTTGTTATCAGCACGAATCTTTGCGACTACATCAACCAGATTCTTCATATCATTAAACCATGATTTTTTAGACTTTTCATTTGAGATTGAAATTTGAGAATCACAAAATCATTTAACTATTCAAATCTAGTAAGTAAGGCCTCAATTTTTTTATTATGGTCGGCATGCATTTTCGACCATTCAACATACACTCTTTCTTGTTCCGAATTTGAAGATTCAACAGTAGACAAGTCGAGAGAACTAAGAATAACATTCAACTTTTTATTCAACTTCTAGAAATCCTTCATGCACATAAACTTATTATCATCATAACCTTCCATTTCATCAGAATCAACATCTGCTTCACCCAATTTTGTCATCCCAAACTCTTCTACACCAACATCAACATAAATAAGATTCATACATTTGCCTTGTGTAAAAACAAAGACAGGCTGACAACGCCTATCAATATCAAGTATTTTAGTCGTTGTTAGGCCCTATTCTAAGTGAAATTATATCGTATAAACTATGGTATTACTCTCTTTTGTATCTAGTGCTTGTGTGTGAAAAAAGATTAAAACAGGAACTAAAAGCGGACAAAATGAAGAAGTTTTGGATAAAGACTACTTTCAGTCAAAAAGACACGCGTGCCGCGAACAGGGGAGCACGCGCGTCGCGGATATTCAAAGATCAGATGATGAGTTGAAATTCAAAGTGCGAGAAACGGGGATATGGATAAGGCGCGACGCGGATTTCTTCTATGCGTGCCGCGTGTTAGATGCATTTTATGCATCTTTTCTAAGCCCTTTTTCCTATTTATTTGTTTATATTTTTAACCATTTACATGCATTTGTAATTATTTTCTGGGAACCTTGGTACTTCAAAAGTTTGGTGTGTTTTTCAGGGAAAAATGGAGTTATAATGGAGCTTGGAGCAGCTTTGGATGATGGTGCGGGACATATTGGAGCATTTAGATAGCTTGGAGCGCTAGAGAAGAGTTGGAGTGATGATTGAACTTTGGGAAGTGGAATTAGAGACATTGGAGTGGATAAAAGAGCGAAATAAAATAAGAAACGAAGACTGAAGATAATAAACACGGGTCGTGTTCCACCCCAGTTGCTGACTGTTTTCCATTGCAAGTAAAAACATGGGCCGTGTGATAAAGCATGGGTCGTGTAATTGCCAGCAGAAGCACTGCCTTCAAAACACATGACCCGTGTGATTTTACATGGGCCGTGTGTCGCGTAAAACTGATTTTTTGGCAGTTTCTTCCCACGGTTTTAAGGGTCCTTGGGTGGTTTTTCAGGGGGACTTCATTCTAGACAAAAAAAGAACGAAAATTGGGAGATTCCTATCATCTTAGACAATTGGAAAACATCAATTTGTGGTTTAAACATTGTTTGTAAGTGCATTTAGACTACTTCTTATCGTTTGTATTGTAGAGATCTTAGTCCACTCATGTGTGGCTAGATCTCTACCTTTTCCGATTCTGTTGAACATATGATTTGGTGTTCTAAATCATTTGGCTAGAAGTTTATCTATGTTTTTTCATCTAGTTGTTCGAATTATGTGTTTAATGTTCAATTGATTCTTATGTTGATTCATTTTGGCCAATTGAATTGATGTTTGTGCCATGATTGTTAATCTATTTGTGAAATCCGTAATTGTTTTATGAATAGATGTTTTAACAACACCCGAATTGATCTTTTGTTGAGGATTATTTGGATGTAATTCGAATAACATGTTTTCACGCTCCCGAGCTTGTGAGAAGTATTAAACGTTGATTGGTTGTTCATTTAAATCATAATGCGTTTCTCTAATATAATCCAAGAGCTTGTTTGGATTATGTTAAGAGAAATAGGTTTAATTCAAAGAGCTTGTTTTGATTAAATCACTTTGTGAACCAAAAGTGTTAGAACTTGTTAATACTTTTAAAACCATCTTGGATGAAACAAATAGAACTTCTAGTCTTAGATTGAGAATCCTTATCAAACATGTGAAAATGGAATCAGAATCTTACTTCATTGTGTTTTCCTATCCTTCAGTTTATTTGTATGTTTAATTTAATTGGTTTTACAACTTTCATATATCAAAACCCCCCTTTACATTTACTGTATCTTATATGATAAATCTGGCGTAATATTAGACCTGCGTCCCTGAGGATCGACCCTGCTTATTTCTTACTACTTTATTAGTAAATTGAGCAGAGAACAAGGACTTGAGCTTTATAATTTATATTTCAATTTATTTGTTGAATTGACGCTTCAACAAATTGGCGCCGTTGCCAGGGACACGGCAGTACTAATTTTTTATGCCAAGATCTTTACGTACAGGTACACCGCTACCAGTTGATTCGGAGATTGAGAAGACAACAAAGAAGCTACAGAAACAAGCCAAGCTTCGAAAGAGGCAGCCGGGTTCCAGAACTTCTACATCATCAAATAACCCTCCGATCATTAACATTTGGAAGGACATTCCCCTTTCAATTGAAACCGAGACTGATACACCATCCTCACCTACACAACCTTCATCAAAAGAACCCTCGCCACCACTTTCACCAATCCAAAATACCCCACAACCACATTTCACAATCCCAATTATACCCGAGGTTGAGATTACTGAATTCCCTATTCGAGATCAAAACATGGCCGAAGAAAGAACCCTTCGAGATTGGGCGACTCAAGATGTTACCCAACAACCGTTATGCATCACTTATCCCGCGATGATGAACTTTAAGCTGAAGTCGGGATTAATCCACTTGTTACCAAGTTTTCGTGGTTTGGAGAACGAAGATCCCTACAAGTTCCTAAAATAATTTCATGTAGTTTGCGTTGGTATGAAGCCGCACGATGTGACCGAAGACCAAATCAAGTTAAGGGCATTCCCCTTTTCACTTCAAGACGCAGCCAATGAGTGGCTATATGACCTACCACCGGGGTCGGTCACTACATGGAATGACCTTGCGCGACTCTTCCTTGACAAGTATTTTCCAGAAACAAGAGCTTCAAGTTTAAGAAGGGAGATCATTGGTATTAAACAAGGGAAGCGAGAAGCCCTTCACACGTATTGGGAACGTTTCAAGAAGTTGTGTGCCCGATGCCCACAACATGGAATCAACGAGTATCAACTATTCCGATATTTTTGTGAAGGTTTGACACCAATGGAGCGAAGGTTGATCAATGCATCGAGTGAAGGCTCTTTAATTGACAAAACACCGACTCAAATTCGAGCTCTTATAGAGAAGATGTCCGAAGATTCAAAGCACACGAAAATGGAAGACGAATGGTATGCCGACCCGCCAAGAGGGGTTAAGGAAGTGTCAACCCCGCATATGGAAAAACAAATTTCGGAATTAACGAATGCGGTGATGCAGCTAACAAAGGATAAAGGTATGGAATCACCAACCGTCCGAGCTTGTGGGATATGTTTGCAATACGGGCAACCAACCGATATGTGCTCTATGCTTCAAGAGGATACAAAAAAGGTGCAAGCAGTTGGTGGGTATCCCGGCCAAAACCAAGGAAATTTCGATCAACCGAGAAATAATCACAATTGGGGATATCAACAAAACCCAAACTTTCAACCGAGATCTCAACCACAACAAAGACACCTATACCAACAAAATAACCCTCCATCAAATTTTCAACCTCAACCTCAACACAATTACCCCCACCCCAAAATCAAAACCAAGGGAGTAGTAGCTCGGGTATGTCCTTGGAAGACATAGTGAAAAGTATAGCAACGAGTACTCAAGCATTTCAACACGAGACGAAGGCAAGTATCAAAAGTTTAAAACAACAAATTTCACAACTTGCAAACTCAATGAGTAAGCTAGAAGCCCAAGGTAAACTCCCAGCTCAAACCGAGAAAAACCTGAAGCACAATGCACCGTAGCAGACTCGGGAAAAGTCAAGCCAATGACTTTAAATGAAGGCGCTAACCGGGAGGCAACCCGGACGTTTACTGCTTTAATCGCTTGTTTTTTTTAGACTTCTCGTATTTTATTTTTCGAACAATTTTAGTTTTTCGTCTTGATGTTTCCAATGTTCTTGTAACATAAAAACGAGAGAACACAAGCAAAGGCTCCAAAACGAGACACAAGGTAAGTCCGTTTGCAACAAGAAATTTGAAAAACGCAAAAACGAAGTTCAAACTAAAAGCCCGGGTCGTGTGTAAAAGCATGGGTCGCATTTTTATGGACAGTAGCTTCTGCATTTCGAACCCGGGCCGTGTTCTAGCACATGGGTTGTGTACCTTTGCACAGTCACTTCAGTTTTCTGGAACACGGGGCGTGTGAAATAACCCGGGCCGTGTGTTTTTGTTACGCAAAATCGAATCTCACTGTTTAGATCTACACGACCCGTGTAGATCTACCCGGGCCGTGTCGCCTATTTTCTGCACTCACATTTTAAAACCCGCCTGTACCTTATTTCTTCACTTTGCACACGCACGACTCGAGTTTCTCTCCTCCCTAGCTGCAATTTTTCAAACTCTAAACCCAGGTACTCGATTATCCTCTTGTGCAATCGATTTTTCAAGGTAAACATCTTCTTCTCCATCTTCATCTTTCTCACCTTCAAGCTTCAAATGGTCAACAATGGTGAAAAGGGTTTTTCCTTAAACCCTAGGTCCGACTTTTAGAGAAATAGGTTTAATTCAAAGAGCTTGTTTTGATTAAATCACTTTGTGAACCAAAAGTGTTAGAGCTTGTTAATACTTTTAAAACCATCTTGGATGAAACAAACAGAACTTCTAGTCTTAGATTGAGAATCCTTATCAAACATGTGAAAATGGAATCAGAATCTTACTTCATTGTGTTTTCCTATCCTTCAGTTTATTTGTATGTTTAATTTAATTGGTTTTACAACTTTCATATATCAAAACCCCCCTTTACATTTAGTGTATCTTATATGATAAATCTGGCGTAATATTAGACCCGCGTTCCTGAGGATCGACCCTGCTTACCTCTTACTACTTTATTAATAAATTGAGCAGAGAACAAGGACTTGAGCTTTATAATTTATATTTCAATTTATTTGTTGAATTGACGCTTCAACACCGCGATTTGCTCGATTTCTCAACTATAAATAGAGGCATCTAGGTCGAATTTCAGGAGCGAAGAACAGACCCAAAGGTTGAACCTAGGCTTCTTCGACTCGTGATTTCAGATTCCAGTAGCTTTAAGTTGGTATTTTCTTATTTTTCATTTATTTTGGTATTTTATAGTTTTAGTATTGCTTGATTCGATCGATTCTGGATTGTAGAATCTGTTAACCACGTTATTTGGAATTGTTTCACCAATAGTTTCTTCGACATGATGATATTTCGAATGTTTATGAATGATACAAATGATATTTAAATATTTGGTTGGACAAATACGATATTTTAACGTTTAAAAAGGACGTATACATAATTTTCCCTTTATATGAAATGTAATGATACGGTTCATAAATGAATATTAAAAAATAAATTTCACCTTAGATATACGTCATATTTTAAACATGTCATCGTCATCGAGATCTTAAAAGTTTATCTTTTATAATAACATTATTATTTTGTATGTTACATATTTAACGATAAATGAATTAATCAAACTATAAGAAAGGCAGCAAAATGAAATTTTATTAATATAAAAGGTGAATATAAAATTTTTAGATACTAGAGTAATCAGAAACAATTCAAATAAGAAGCATAAAAACAAAGAAAGATTACAAGAAATGCGGAAACATAAACTTAGATCTATAATCTCGAATCTGTTACAAGAAATCAAAACAAAGAAAGATTACGTACCTGCTTCCATGGGGATTTTCGGATCTGATGAGAAGGGTTGGTTTTCCAGTTGATCTCAAAAGCTCTCTCTAAATCCCTCAGCAATAAGACCCACAAATTTTTGTGTGTATATTTTCGTATGTTTAATTTGCTACTCGTCACGTGTTTATATAGATGGAGATATAACCGAATGTAAGAGATTTAAGGGATAGAGACGAGTTTGATTCAACCGGGAACTCAACCCACAGGATAAACACTAGATAATGTTTATCTACTATATTCAAAATCAGTCCATCAATAATTTTAAATAACATTATCTATTAATATCGAATTTATGATAACAATATATTATTTAGATATTAATTGGTCCCATAATTATCCAACAATCTCCCACTGGACCACAATATATAAATGTATACATAACCATATAAGCGCTTTAACATATGTTATCATAGCATTGGCACCCTTAAACAATCTCGTCCATTAATCACAACAGTATAGGATCAAAGCAGTCTTTGTTACAATTTACGTAACTAAACTCATCAATGGTCACATATACATATACGACTAAACGACATAGATTAAACATAAATGTGTGGTTTTGAAATCATATTAGATTTTCTACGAGTCCCTATTTAGCTTGAAGTGAGATCAAACTTCAAATAAGTGCAAATAATAATGAATAAACTGAATCCTTAGTTCTGTACAGAAATGAATAATTATTCTTAAACAAAACATAAAGCACCAAAATAACATGCAAAACTCCTACTAAAACAAAATATCATCAATCATTTTCACACCCATGTGTGTAGTATGCTCGTGAAAGACCTTGGGAGGTAATCCCTTCGTGAGCGGATCCGCTATAATGGAGTTTGTCCTGATGTGCTCTATTAAAATATTTTCATTTTGCACTTTTTCTTTAACAACTGTAAACTTAATGTCAATATGCTTTGACTTAGTAGAACTTCAGTTGTTGTTGGAATATAACATTGCTGAATTATTGTCACAATACAACTTTACTGGCCTTTCAATACCAACATTATGCAGCCCCGTGACAAAATTATGTAACCATATCTCGTTATATGATGCCTCAAAACATGCAATCACTTATGCCGCCATAGTGGAAGAAGTTACCAAAGGCTGCTTAAAACTTTTTCATGAAATAGGCCATCCTACTACCAGGTAAATGGAACCCTATGTGAACCGGTAACTATCTTGGCATCAATTAAAATCAGAATACCCAATGATCTCCAAAATATATGATTTTCTATATGTGAGCATATAGCTTTTTCTTGTATGATCATTTTGTTCTCAATATCATCGTATAAAACCAGAAATATATTTACTCCCACTATACTTTTGATACACAAGTTTCATCTTTTGCATTTATCTCAAAACCAAACGAGATAATGATATGATGAAACTTGTGATACTATAGATGGAATCTCATAATTTGAGCTTGTTGTGTTTGCTCATCATAAATAGGAGATTAAATAACATTGTCGGTCTATGTTCATGAATTACTACTTCATTAGTAGGTACTTAAAATTCAAACATAATCAGAAACAACAATATGAATCATGAATGACAATGTTTCTAACCTTATTTCTCCCCCAAACTCAACATCCTCAAAGAATGTTGCTCTATCCAAATTGCATTGTCAAGATTCATGCAACAGAGAACTTACATAATGTTCTCATTCCATTCCTTAAAGCCCTAAAGGTGATCCCGTGGAGCGCATAAACAACATTTATATTGCAAATATTATTCCAGGGTTCAAATTTGATGTTTTGAGAACATAAATAACATATTCCTTCTTTATGCTCATTAATCCATAAACTTTAATCAATAAATTCAATTTACGACAATATTGCAAGATATCAACACAACATTAATATCAAGTCTTTGGACAATAATATTAACTTGCAACAGATATCTTGTTTTAGTGATAAAACATTGACAATAAAGCATATAAATTAATAAGCCCCTCTTTGGATTGACTTATTAATCACATGGAACCGAATAATTGTCATATGTTTACCGCCACATATGTGTTTATTCGACCAAATATTAATCTACCATTGGGTCGGTTAATATCGGCATTAATAAACACATAAACTATAATATTTAAATTCAATATATGACAACATCACAAGTTATCAACACAACATTAATATCAAGTCTTTGGACAATAATATTAACTTGTAACAGATATCTTGTTTTAGTGATAAAACATTGACGATAAATTATGTCAATCAATAAGTCTATCTTTGGATCGACTTATTAATCACATTGAACCGAATAATTGTCAAATGTTACCACAACATATGTATTTATCCGACCAAATATTAACCTACATTTGGGTCGATTAATACCCGCATTGACAAACACATAAACCGTAAAATTTAAATTCGTAGTAAATTAATTTTCACAAAAGAGACCGCTTTGGTGATATATTGTGTCAATTAATTTACTTCTAAAATAAACAATGTCATAACTGAAATTTGTTAACAAACCAAAAAAAAAAAAATAGGTATGCCGCAACCCGAATAAATCAACCGATGACACAATTTTAGTCCCATAGACCGTAAAATTTAAATTCGTAGTAAATTAATTTTCACAAAAGAGACCGCTTTGGTGATATATTGTGTCAATTAATTTACTTCTAAAATAAACAATGTCATAACTGAAATTTGTTAACAAACCAAAAAAAAAAAAAAATTAGGTATGCCGCAACCCGAATAAATCAACCGATGACACAATTTTAGTCTCATAGATATCAATACAAAGAACTTAATTAGCATAAATAGTCAAAATTTCATAGCATATATTTTGAAACCAAAAACAAGTCCACCATTAAAAAAAAACCGTCGTTTTCGAGCTGTATAAAACAACATCAGAAAATGACATAAATTTACCAATATAAAAATTAGGCAAAAGCTAGGCAACACCTTAATTTATGTATATTTCCTTAATATGCCAAAAAACAGAATAAATTTATGTCTAAATTACCCAATAGACTAATAAACCAATAGATAGCCCATTAGATTCTAAACAGTTTATATACTTATAGACGCCATACTCTTGTGAGAGCCTTAGTCCATGCGAGTTGTTTATAAAACAAATAAATAAAAAGGAATTATCGATGTAAATCTTAATAGAAACATCGAATACATAACCAGAAACAATAGGAAAAAAAAAACAAATTATCATGTTTTTCTAGATAGAATAAAACAACAGAAGGCAAAAAATTTATTCATCAAACTTAAAATATTATACCGTTGCATAATACAATGTTGAATCTAAAAAATCCACATGAGACGGTAAACATTTATCTTTCCATATGATTATACATGTGATTTTTTTTATTTAATAGATATTATCTAAAACCTGCATGGTATAGTACGTGGACAACCACTTCTTTCTTTTTAACCATCACGAAAAAAAAACCACAGAGAAAGTATAGGCTAGCTAGGTTTAGGTCTAAAGTTATTGGAAAAGTATTAAGAGTATGGATATTGTAATAAAAAAAAATATACTCGTACAATTCAGAAAAGGATGGCGTGACAAACTTGATATCCCAAAAAGAACTTTACACATAACAAAAATACGCAAATCCTCATACAGAAGAATGTAATCCTTTTCTCTCATCGACGATATATACAAGCAGGGCCGGCTCTGGACAGGTGCAAGATGTGCGACCGCATAGGGCCCGTGTCGTCTAGGGGCCCAAAATTATTTTATATATACTGTATAGTATTCGATATATATTAAATTCGAGAATTTGATTCAAAAGTTTTCATTGAGTCAAGTGGTAAGGCCGCTGGAATTTTAAACTTTATGTCCCGCGTTCGAAACTTATGACTAGCGAACTTTTTGTTGCCAGCCATCGTTCCCTTCCACTTGCGCTTTTCCAAATCCCTTCCACTTGCGCTTTTCCAAATCAAAGATGTATTTTCAGCAAATCATATATGGTAAGAATTAAATCAATTTGTTGTTTTGCTTTTCCAAATCAAAGATTACTATTTTCAGCAAATCCTATATCGTAAGCATTAAATCAATTCGTATTAATCCATGTATCCCATTAAATGGACGCATTTCTTATTTTTCAAATCAAAGCCTATTAATAAGTTGCTTATTAATATTTTTTATTTAGCATATTAGATTTATTATTCTCAATTTCTCATTATCTTTGTAACAAAGGCTATTAATCAGTTGCTTATTAATACTTTTTATTTAGCACATTAGATTTATTATTCTCAATTCTCATTACCTTTGTTGGTTGTATCAATCAAGACAGACGAACGTGACAATAATAAAAATTCCAGTTTTAGCCTTTTCAATAGTTGATCAATTCCAATTTTCCAAAAATGCTAGGAAAGCCTCTCGATTTATGTAATTACATAAGATTATCTATTGTAATACAATTCTTTTGTTTTTGATTATTTTTATAACAATTATGGTAGTATTAATGAATTTTAGTTATAAGTAAAAAAATTATATTTAGGGGGCTAATATTTTAGTATTCGCACAGGGCCCTTAAAATCAACGGACCGGCCCTGTATACAAGCACATAATGAGACAGCAAGGAAAAAAATCTCAACCGAATGAAGAAAAAAAACAGGTACGTTTAATTTAAAGACTGATTTTATAGGTATTAAACCAATCAAAAAAATAGATTTCAGATAACAGATTCGAGTGGTCTCTGATACCAATTGTTGGTTATTTTCGATAATCAAAACATAAAAATGCGGAAACATAAACTTAGATCTATAATCTCGAATCTGTTACAAGAAATCAAAACAAAGAAAGATTACGTACCTGCTTCCATGCGGATTTTCGGATCTGATGAGAAGGGTTGGTTTTCCAGTTGATCTCAAAAGCTCTCTCTAAATCCCTCAGCAATAAGACCCACGAATTTTTGTGTGTATATTTGCGTATGTTTAATTTGCTACTCGTCACGTGTTTATATAGATGGAGATATAACCGAATGTGAGAGATTTAAGGGATAGAGACGAGTTTGATTCAACCGGAAACTCAACCCACAGGATAAACACTAGATAATGTTTATCTACTATATTCAAAATCAGTCCATCAATAATTTTAAATAGCATTATCTATTAATATCGAATTTATGATAACAATATATTATTTAGATATTAATTGGTCCCATAATTATCCAACAAACCGATTATTTCACTGTTTAATTACCATTATTTTTTATTTTTTATTTTTTTAACACTTGTTTATTAAGTAAAACATATAAAACCTAACAATACAGTCGCCATGTTTAATAATAAATATTGATATTTTCCAAAACAACAAAATTATCTTATAATATTTACGGTTTAATGAAATTTACAGTTGAATTTTATGATATAACTTTTTTTTAAATATATAAATATTGATCTATAACTATTAGAAATAAAAAGTTATTAACTTTTATATATTTGATTATGTTTTTTATAACCAAAAAGATTAACATTTAAAACAAAATTAACTTGCTAGAGTATAAACAATCGGTTTTTACGATTTCTATCTTTTACTGGTTCCTATTTGAATCGGTCTCTAATGTCATTAATACGATTATATCAAAATAATTTTATCCTATGTTTTATTTTCTTCAAAATTGTTGATACTTTGTTTCTAACGTTGGCGCATTTAGAAAGCAGTTGCATATGATATTCGATATTTGATTATTCTTAGGTTAAACTTAAAGGGTATGCACTCACCGCATAATGTAATGGGGATTCCATGACAATGTGGAGGTTGGTGGTGGAGGTAACACCACACCTTTTGGCGTTTTTCCCGTGCAGTGAAGTGAATCATCTTACGGCGGAAAACTCTCACACTTTTTCTTTTTGTTCTTTTTCAATTCTAATATTTTTTTGCTCTTATATATTAAAAATTATTATAAATATATCAAAATTCATAGTTTATAATTTCATATAAATAAAATATAATATTGATATAATATTTATACATGTTTGAAATTTTCATATAAATTATATTTATTAATATTTAAAAATAAAAAATAACATAACACTTAAATGATAAAAAAACTAAGGAAAATAAAGAAAACATGATAAAGGTACTCCTTTTGGCATTGTGTTATTCATTTTTATTTATTGAAAACTTAGAAAATTACTGTATAAATATTATAGAAAAATTATTTAACTCATTCTAGAACTAATCATCTAATGTGTGGAAACAAGGAAGTACTACCAAACAAATTATATCGCGTCGAAAGGCTAGTAGCCATACATGGTGATCCGAATATGTAAATGATGCAACCTGAATCTCCACCGTTCGATACAACAAACACGATCACATAATATGTAAATGATGCAACCTCTATCTCCGCCGTTGGATACAACAAACACGATCAGATGATCGTGGTGAATACACGTGTCATATTTAACTTCATATCGTACGATCACGACAAAGGTGGTCCGCCGTTTTTATACCTTTCAATCCAATTTTCGGTAGCTTTTGATATCCTAAAAATGTACCGTTCCGGCGTTATTATGTATATAACATTATAACATTAGGGGTCGAGATCATGAGAGAACCTAAAAAAACCTAAGAACCTAGGAACTTTTTTTCTACAATATATTTTTTTAAAAAAATTGCATCCAATTTTTTTTATTTAAAGCGTCTAAGAGATTTCTAAACCCTAAACCCTAAATCTAAACCCTAAACCCTAAACCTAAAACTTAAACCCTAAACTCATATGAAAAAAAATAAAAAAATGATTTTTTTTTTCATCCAATTTTTTTATTTAAAGTGCCTAAGAGATTTCTAAACCCTAAACCTAAACCCTAAACCCTAAAACTAAACCCTAAACCCTAAACCCTAAACTCTATACCTAAACCATAAACCCTAAACCCTAAACCCATATGAAAAAAAATTAAAAAAATGATTTTTTTTGAAATTTTTTTTTTGATATCTTCTAGATGCATCATAACAAAAATTTTGGTATATTTTTTTTGAAAAATATTGTGTAGAAAAAAAAGTTTATAAAATGGGTTCTTAGGTTCCTAGGCTTTTTTAGGTTCTCAATTGAACTTTACTCTATAACGTTAAACTATACCTTTTCATTTACATTATATTTCTTTAATTTTTTTGTTGTTTAAAAGTGCATCATTTTAGCCGAGTATTGTCTGTTATCCGCTTTTTAAACATGCATCTACGTGGCAATAAGTTTTATCGATTTAATATTAAAATATTTTTGATGTACGATGCTACTCTAACCTAATTCATAATGTTTACTAGATCATCTTCAACCCAAATCAATTGAACAAGGCTATAAAAAAAGCAATCGATCGAAGAGGAAAGCCACACACTCTGCCCTCCCAACTACTAGAACTCAAAGAAAACGATCTAATTTATAAATACATCCTGAATGTAACCCAAAATTTTATAGATTAAGTTGAGATTTTCAATTTATTTAATTAAATAAGTTGACTTGATTCAATTTTTCAACATATTTATTATCTGTCAATCAATCTATTTGTGTGTGTCTGTGTGTGTCTGTATAAATTAGAGTTTTGGTTCTTGCTGTTTGTATTATTTTTTACTTCTAGTACAAGTTTTGAATTTCACAGTTTCGGTCCCATGGTTGGCATTTTATTGCACTGTTGGTCCCTCATGGAGTTACCGTCAATTTTTTCTGTTAAATAGGGTGTGAAAAGACCATTCTATTCTTAGGGACCAAAACTGTGAATTCTCAAAAATAAAAATAAAAAGTCTCTCTCTCTCTCTCTCTCTCTCTCTCTCTCTCTCTCTCTCTCTCTCTCTCTCTCTGTGTGTGTGTGTGTGTGTATGTCTCTCACTCCGACTTGAATCTCAATCATCTTTTTACGACTTGAAGGTCAAGCCTTAAGTTCCTAAAATTTCAAATTCACTGTTCATCATCTTCGTCCTCAAACCCTAGCCGATGCTGTGCAATAGGAGTGTCCTCTCCCGATTGTCCAAATAGTATTTCTTCTCCGCCTCCCTCTAAAGCCATATCGAGATTTGAACCGTCCGTTGCGCTTGTTGCAGCCAGTCGCGCCATTAAGTCTGATGTTTCACTATCTAACAAAGAGAAGGCCAAGAGACGCCAACAATTGTAATGTTTCTTTGGGCTATTTGTTTGTAAAGCGATTAAAATACGTTTAGATCTATTGCTCTATTCCGTAACATGAGTTGATTAAACCACAAAAATAAGTTTCAGTGTTGACTATACGGAAAATATTTTAACAAGTTACTCTTATTGAATAACAAAATTTAAAGTGTCTCTATTCATGTTACAGACACCATGTGGTCACAAATTTTTTTGAAGTGCTTCGGGAAATGGGTGAGTCAGGGGAACCGAACATGTGTCGTTTACAGAATTCGATTCCTTTTAAAATGGCAAGCTAGCCTCGAATCAATGCATCCCATGTTATCGCAATCAGAATGGCGAAGATGGCAAAGTAAAATGCTACATCAAGACCACCTAAAGCCTACTTTTCTGTTCTGAACTAAAACAGAAAAGTTCATAATCTGAATATGGTGCACAATCTGTAGAGATGAATGGGCGTTCTGGTTGGCGAAACTTGGGAGGATCATATGGAATTATATAGTGGGGAGCCTATCTTCCTCATGTTGTTGGGATTTGGTGCATAATCTGTGGAGAGGAATGTATTGTTGTTCTCATAAATAGTTTTAAGTAGTCTGATTGGTATTTTCTTTTCTTGCCGATGTGTGACCATTTACTGCTGAATGTACCAATACAGATTCTATATAGGATTTTATCAGACTCTAAAACTCTTTAAACCGAAGCAACTGATGGAAACTGAATCTTCTGTTTGAATAGTCCATCTTTCTAGTGATATAAACATTAATGATACTCCTGTGTCTTCCATAGTGTCACCTCGTCCTTTTTTTAAAGGTTCTAATGTAGTAGTTGGTAGCTATCTTATTGAGAGAGGAGTTATCAAAGTTGGAAAGGTTCTAATGTAGTAATTGGTGGCTATCCTATTGAGAGAGGAGTTATCAAAGTTCTTAGCCTGTTAGACGAATTACAAATCGTCATCTCTTCAGCCCGTATTGTCAGAGAGTGTGAGTGTGTGTGTGTGTGTGAGAACCACAACCTTAAGGATAATATAGTTTAGGAAAGTTTCAATGTTAATCTCACTCTTAAATTCATCACTAAGGCTGGATGGTATGGTCACCCCACACCTCTCACTTTTTATCTGCCACCTGAACACTTAGTCACTTCCCACACCAAAAACTCTTAATTCTTCCACAACAAACATAGAAATTTAATTTCTTAACATTTTGAATAAAGAGCTAGTTAAGTCAAGGTCAAGCTTAAGTTTTTGGATTTGGCAACTTTGGTCTCTCAAACTTTAATTTTTCTTTTTGATCCTAAAATAACATCCAACAATATTTCAAACTAGAAACTCCAACTTAAGCCTTTAAATTGCGATATGATGGTGGTTCTAAAAGGCGCGCCATGGTGGTAAGGCGTGTATATACTGTCCCGAAATCCTTCATGGTTGTGATGTTACGCATGACGCGTGTCAAGGTGGAGTAAGGTGCACCAAGGCGCGAGTTTTTTTCAAGGCACGTGTAATTTGTGTTATTTTTTGGTTCTTATGATCAAGCATGGAACCATTGAGTTTTTGTTAACGTTTTGCTATTAGGTATTGATATAACACTTCTAAAAACTTGATATATTTGATATTTGATATGAATCTATAATTATGTGATTCCGCTTTTTTATATGTACAAAATTATCATCTTAAGTCACGCCTTGAAAAATGCATGACTCATAAAGCTTAATGCTTGACTTTGCCATCACGTCACAGTCACACGCCATTTAGAACTTCGTGTGGGACTGTTACTACACTACTACATGTATTCTTGGAACAGCTAAGACAACCACGAAGCTTTTATACTTCCATCCCAAATATCCACATTCTCCTTACGTTTGCCATTCAAAGTTTAGTTCAATTTATTTCATTAAAGTCTCTCGTTATTAACAAAACTTTTGCTATCATTACCACTTTAGTGATATAACAGGTCAACCTCGAGTTCTCGACATAAAAAATTTAGAACAATATAATAAATCATAAGAATTACCAAAATATAATGATTTTGTCTGTATTTAAATATTTAGATAAACTATATGAAGCGTCAATAACTAAAATTTTGATAAAAAGTGTTAAATGAGAATTAAATAGAGGTAAAAGTAAAACCTATTTCACCCTCGTAAGATTAGGATTTGTTAATTTGCAAGTTTAATACATTTACGAAGAAAGAATTATAAGTAAACACAAATTCCTTACGAAAATAAAGGCATCGGCATAAATTTTGTAGTACGAAATATATTTTAATTTTATATTACATTTTTAACGATATATATATTTGAGTCAAAAGAACAAGATAAATAATATAGAGAAAACTCTACGGTAACAAACGTATTTTTCACGAAATTTTTGAATAGACTGATTTCGCAAAAGAAGCATCATTTTAAGAAAAGGATTCATGTGGCGGAGAATGGTTGCTCGTGTGTTGGAGAATGGTGGGTATCACTTACCACAAATCGTTAAAAAGTTTTTGAGTATTTTTCTTTTATTTCTATAATACATTAATTACACTATTTATCATATATATAAAATATTGTTTAACAATCAAAATGCAACCATCTTTACTGTGATTATACATTCGTGTTAGATATTTTTGTTGAAACTTGGTAGATATAACATAATTAATTTAATTATAAAATATAGATATATAATGAGTAATTATTTTTTATTCAAACTTCAAATAATTGAATACATAATAATAGTTTGTCAAATTTTCCTTCATTTTTATGACATCATAGTCCTAAATATAAAATTGAAAAAAAAAACTAAAATATTAAAGAAGGAAATATACAACAGATAATCTTGTCCTTAACATATCCAAAGTTGGATATAAAAAACCAACAAGATCACTCACATTTAATTGGTATTTTTATCCTTTTCCTAAACCAAAATGGCCAAAATTTTCATAAACATGTTGCTACATTTTTTTTAGTTTAGTTAATTTGTATCTATATTGATGTATTTTCAGTTTTATCTATTTTCTTTAATTGATTAATTCATTTTCAATCTGACTGAACGTGGGTATAAATTTAGATGCATGATGAACAATTGATAATGATGTCATCATAAGTACGATTGAAGACTTGATGACATAATATCGAATCTACTAAAATGATTTTACACCCTCGAAATTGGACAAAAACTTCATATGGTTTACGGAAAAGTTGGAAACAGATAAATTGTACGTAATATATTTTCGATCATTTCGGATTGTTCAGATAACTTGTTAGGAATTGTTATTCTAATCAATTTCGAATTATAATATTATGGAAATAAACTTAGTTTCTTTTCGGATTGTTTAGATAATTGATTAGGAATCATTTTCTATTTTTGGTGTTTATTGTATTGTAAACGACCATTCAATCAAGATAGTTTGTACATCACATTCAAGTAGCCTTGAGTTAAGTTAAACAATGTTTAAATAAAATGCCTGTTAACAATAAATAGTAATAAAAACTGGCAGATCGAAAAAGGTGTAAATGACAATGTAGCATAATAAAGTCTGCCTTATCTGGATTTGGTCATTTATGTTATTTTTGTGCAATAGGCTAGGGATGAGCATTTGACCCGAAGAACCGGATATGACCCAGAACTAAACTGCAACCGTGTATTTGGTTCGGTTCTCGATTCTCCATTTCCCACTAAATCGGTTCTCGGTCCTGTTTGGGACGAGTCCGAAACTGAATACATCTCTTAATATCACACTTCCTTGAATAACTGAACCGGTAGGAACCAGAACTAGGGAATTCGGTCCGGTTCCCAGTTCTTTGTTTCACACAAAATCAATTCTCGGTTCTTCGATTTTCGGTTTGGGTCTGAACCCGTGCTCATCCCTACAATAGGCAATTAAAGTTGGATATGACTTGTTAAATAGGGTACCGACTCCGATGTTCAAGTTAATCGTGCTAAGTTAGCACTGTGACATGCTGAGAGAGAAAATATATCATAGCCATGTCATCGTCATGTCTCCTTTCCTTATTAATTGAAAACCCCTTTATTGCATATTTTCCTTTCTCGTTCGCTTATTTGAGTTACCGAAAACCGTAAGGAGTAATCTCACTTATGAATGTCTTCGTAGTGTTCATATCGTCACTCTGGCTAACGACTTGCTACAACTTCCAACAATGTGAAGAAGTGTGACTATGAGTATGTTGCAATGGAACGTACATCTTAGAGTCTTAGAAATCCCAATCGTCAATTTTGGAACTTTCTAAACTCATGGATGAGCTTCTGATTTTTGTTCCACTGAGTGCAATTATATACTTTATGCAAGAACTTTGGTTAAGTTTCCATTTTTGTTTTAAAACCCTAATTTCTCAGTTGAAAACCCTAATTATGGAAATCGCTATGTTTGTTTCCTTGATTATTAGACAAGGTATAAGAAAGGAAATTACTTTGAATGGAAAGATTAGGAGCAAGAAAAAGGATATTACAAATGTCTACTTTGTAAAATGAAGCAAAGTTTTGATAGTAAGGAAGAACACAGACAAATGGATATTTGTAAGAAGAGAATTATTGAGCTGGAACTCTTGCTTTCAAACGAGAAGACTTAGTATGAAAAGATGGAACTTTTTCTTTCAAACGATAAGGCTTAGTATGAAAAGCATCTGGCTACTATGAAGATGGTAGTAGCATGGTTGAAGTTTTTTGTTATTTTTTGATTTTGGCTTTGATCTAATGTGTCAGTAAGTTATGGAATTGGTCGTAGAATGTAGTAGGGATTTTGTATTGGTTTTTGGCTTTGGTTGATGTAGTATAATTCCAACCAACTTTTAGGAGCCTTTGTAGGTGTGTTTATGCAATAGTCAGCAAAGTTGGTAGAAGTGTCCCAACATTATTTTGTATCTATTAAGAATTCATAAATACTATCAATACCCTTTTTCAAGGCATTTGGTTAAGTCTTGACTACTTATTATAATGGAAAGTGTATGGTCTCATAATCATTCACGTTTTTTTTGTGTCTGGCAATCTGCATCTTGTAAATTGTGTGTGGTTCTATAATGCACTTTGAGGACCATAATAACCTTACTGAATAAACAAAGTAGACCACCTGGTCTGTCTAATTGATAACATATAGTGGAGTATAACAAAGGACATTAAACAAAGATAAATGTGGTTCTTCAAGTACATAAATTGAGGCTTTTGATAAGACACGTGTTGATGTTTCTTATCCTTTTCAAAGTAAATGTTATATAAATGTGTGTGCAACACAAGGACAGTTTATAGATGGTAGTTTGTGGACTACATGCACATAGTTTCTTGAACTTTTAAGTGTATTAAAAAGATAATCACATGCAATCCTTAGAAATAAAACTAAGGGGCCATATCAGTCCTTTTCATGCATGAAAACTTGATCATATGGTAATTACATTTCAAAAGGTGCCAACTCGCTTCAAGTTACATGAATGCATTTCACAAGCATTACATGCATATACAAACTAATCAAAAGTTACACAAAATTGCCTAACAACATAATTTTAACTACAAATCCAACATTAATCTAAGTGAACTGCATTTTCAACTGATATTCAAAGTGCATATACATCACCTATTATATGCCCAAATTCTTCTTCATAATCCTTTTTAACTCTACATATTATATTCTTTAAAATCTTAGCAATTAGTGTTAGTTGCACCTCCTTCTGCACATCCACTTCACATAGGTTCACTCGTGCAATACTAACTTGCCCATTAACATATTTATTTTCATTAGTAACATCCATATCATCAGCAGTATCGTGCACCTCTTCAGGAGTTAGTTACACCTCCTTATGTTATTGACGAACTTGCAAATCATTAGCAGATTGTTGTACCTCACAACTACCACTACCACCTTCATTTCCAATGACGTACTAACCAATAACACAACATTAGTTAATAAACAACTTCACTAAATTAATAAAAGTTAATAATACATGTATATTTTTATGATTGAAAACATTTTGTTTCTTAGTCTTCCTTGGTTTAAGTTTTTGTGGTCTACCTTCCTTCTTACAAGTGGACTTTTTGTGACCTATCTCCTTACAATACTACATTTCACTTTTTTTCAGCCTTAGACACTCTATCCCTACTCCGGTTTGATGTAACATATCTCTTTCTTTAAGTAGTAGGTCTTCCATGCATCCTTCTGGCCACAGGAGGTAAAGGTGGTGTGTATTTTGTTTATGGCTACATGTTACTTCCATTCCTACAATCACATACTAATATGATTTCATGTATGTAATGCTACTGAACATTATTTCAACACATGCTTATACATCACTATTAAGGAAACATATACAAGCTATAAAATAAACACAACCATATCCATTAAGTTATGACAATCTACAAAACAAGTTTTCCTTTCAAGATCAACCTAAAATAAAGACATTTCCAATACCTCTAGCCTCAAAATGGTTTAATCCACTTGGTAGAACCTGACAATTCCTATGACGAATCTTAAGTTCATTAAGTTTCTCTCATATGTCTGGACATACATAATTTCCATATGTTTGTCCTTTCAGCTTCAAATTGTATAACTTATTCATCATGTACAATCTTATATACTCTAACATTGTGATTATAGGCTTTTCCAAAGCACTAAAGATAAGTGTATTGAAGCTCTCAAACATACCGTTCTCTATAAAATCATCTCCCTATTTGGCAATATGGTCTAGACCAAGTCTTTAGGTATTTTTCCATGAGGTGCTTATGAGCATTTGGGGTTCAAAACCTCAATCCCTTTCATGACTGCTTTAAACGCTTGTTCAGTTGAAGCTTTGACAGCTTTTCAGAACTAGGTTTCATAGCGGGCTCCAATATATATATATATATATATATATATATATATATATATATATATATATATATATATATATATATATATATATATATATATATATATATATATATATATATATATATATATATATATATATATATATATATATATATATATATATATATATATATATATAAGGATCTTTGGTGTTATTAAATTTTAAATGAAAATTTAAGAATTACGTGTTGTTGATCTGACATCAAGGTAATGCCATTTTCTAAATGCAATTAAAGATCATCAATAACATTCTCTAGAAACCATTTTCACACAAATAATTCCCCATGAAATATGAAGAGATAGTTATTTGCATGTTTGCCAACAACACATAACAATTTTACAATTACAAGTACATTTTAAAAACAACCATCAAGACTTATTACCCTTCTGCAACCTTCCATCCATCCCCTTTTGACTCCATCTATCCACACATAGAACTTACTGAAGTAGTTTTTCCCATCTTGCATGTAATTCACATGAACCTTCGTAGTAGCACCTGGATTTGATCTCCTTACCTCCTTACCATATGAAAACAGTTCTGCATAGTGTTCCACAAGCATTCCTCTAATAAGTTACAATGCATACTTTTTGCTCTCATGTATTTATATAATGACCCCATATCCATGCATATGTAACAAGTAAACCCAACTTAAAGTTTCTTGCACAATTATGCTCTGTCTTCAAAGACTTGATCTGAAAGGTTTCTTCATCACTCATCCAAGAGGCCTATAACTTGAATGTGCATTCACCATTACAACACTAGATCAAAAATAATTTTCTGTCATTTTTTTTTTCAAAACAAAGTTGGTACCAATTAGCTATAACATAATTGCACAACATGGTTTTCACTTGCCTTAGGTATTGAAATATCATACCAAGAATAGGCTTCTACCGTTTCCAATGTAATGACTCATTAAAATGGCATGCATTTGCATGGTGAGTTCATTTCCACCCCATCTCTTCATCATTATTCTTGTCCTCATCCTCCTCATAAGCACATATTTTACTCAGGAATTGATCGTCACTGGATATTGTTTGTAATCCAACTCAACATCATTAATATTGGTTATGTTTTCTTCATTTTCCCCACTAAGAATACATGAATCGTGTCAATCATCTTCTTTATCAGAAGCAAATCATTCATCTAATTCATCACCAAAATGGTCTACATAAATGGATTTATTACCATCTGTTCCATAAGCTTCAAAAATGAAACATGCATAGTCTATATCATTTGATATGTAATAGGTCGAATCTCGATCAACAGGGGTTCATTTAGGATACATTAGTAAAGTTTCTTACAATATTCTTGCATGAAACGTTTGAGGACAGTAGTACACTCCAAATAGGTCACAACAGCAAAATCATGATCATTAAATGTTAATTTTGCACCATTATTATGAAAGAAGGGATATCAAAGAAATACCGCTTGACAGTTGAGTTCCACTGTCGGATAAAGTCAATCATTGTTCGAAGCTGACATACACTCCTTGAGATGTCACGATGGACAAATTATCTAGTTGAAATCTATCCCAGTAATATAACAAGAATAAAAAAAAAACTTAATAACCTATTAAATATAATTAAAAGATGTATATTATAAAAACAAAAATGAAAACTATTAATTGTCATCAACACTCTATAACTAAAATAGGAACGAAGTCATTTTCATTCATCCATGGTGGTAGTTGGAACTACGCTCAAACCCAACCCAATTACCCAACCCGATCCATTTGTAAAATTCATACGCACCCCTACAAATAGAAGTCACGCGAACACCATGAAACCTGTAAACCGTCTTCTTTCTCACTTCATCCTATGGCACCAACATCCATGAAATGGGACCAGAACTCGTTGCTTGAAAATGGCTTCGTCCGGGACGAGGACGAACGGCCGAAGGTCCCCTACAACAAGTTTAGCAACGAGATTCCGGTGATCTCACTCGAAGGTATCGACGATGTAGAAGGTAGTGACGGTGTTAAATCACGTAGGGCGGAGATTTGCGACAAGATCGTGAAGGCCTGTGAGGATTGGGGGATTTTTCAGATAGTGGATCATGGGGTAGACGCGAGACTGTTGTCGGAGATGACAAGGCTGGCGAAAGAGTTTTTCCAGTTGCCGGCGGAAGAGAAGCTCCGGTTTGATATGACCGGCGGGAAGAAAGGCGGGTTCATTGTTTCTAGCCATCTTCAAGTAATAATTACTTCCAGTCCTGTTATTGATAAAATATCTTTTCGTAATTCCGTTAAATCTTTTAGTTTAGTTTTATGTCAAAATAAATTAAGATATCGTCACAAAAATTCTCAATGAAAACACGTAATATGCAAATTTTAATATTAATGAATAGATGAAAAATGAAATTAAGGTCGTCATTTGTGTCATATTATCGAAGTTATTGATTGGTAAAGTTTAATCAGACTTTAAAAAAAAATTAAAATAAAATAATTTCAATTTTATTTTACCATATATTTGTTTTGATGTTTTCATTTATATAACATTGTTAAATAAATGCTTACCTACTTCGGGTGCGTTTGTAATTGTCATAAAGTATATACGTGTTTGGTTATATTTGAACCATAATAAGTGCAAGTTGTTACTATCATTCAGTACACATGTTTTTTGATCGACATGGTTCACTCTAAGTTTTAGATAAAGTATTAAATTTTTAGATATAATTAAATATACTGTTATTAAACTGATAATGGAAGTCTCATAAATAAAACTATGTAAAATATTTTAAACGTAAATATTGTATAACTTGTAATCTCGTTAGACTTTTCCCATCAACTAGATTTATAAAGACTTGAATTTTTTTATAAAGTATTGAATTGAATACATATTTTACATATTTATATATTTTCTAATGTAGGGAGAAACAGTGAAAGATTGGAGAGAGCTAGTGACATACTTCTCGTACCCAATAAGAGCAAGGGACTACTCAAGGTGGCCCGATAAGCCCAATGAGTGGAGGTCAGTTACTCAGGAATACAGTGAGGTGTTAATGGGCCTGGCCTGCAAAATCCTAGAGGTGTTATCTGAGGCAATGGGCCTAGAAAAAGAGGCTCTAACAAAAGCATGTGTAGATATGGACCAAAAAGTGGTGGTGAATTACTACCCGAAGTGTCCTCAGCCTGAGTTGATATTGGGCCTGAAGCGACATACTGATCCTGGAACGATCACATTGCTGCTCCAGGATCAAGTTGGTGGGCTTCAAGCGACACGTGATGGTGGCAAGAGTTGGATCACGGTTGAGCCAATTGAAGGGGCTTTTGTGGTTAACCTTGGTGACCATGGACACGTAAGTGTTCACAATTTCCTGTTTTTTGTGTATTTTACATTAGAAGTCATTTGACTAGAAAAGGTTAATGTCATAAATTGATAACAAACTATATGTTTTTATAGCAAAAGGCATTATTCTTTTTTTTTTTTAAAATACTACTAGAAGGTATGCAACTGAAAACCTCGGGCTGTTTGCTCACAAAATACTATTTTTGATGGTTTTGTGTGAACAAAACGTTCAAGTTGTTTACCTTGTTATGGTACTTTTCTAAAACACTCGTGGTTTTGAATATCTTAAATAGTTTGTCACCTATTTATGACATTATCTAGCAAAAAATAACACAAGTTGGGTTTGGATCAGTATTTGAGCAATGGGAGGTTCAAGAACGCAGACCATCAGGCCGTGGTGAACTCAAAAAGCAGTCGACTATCCATAGCGACGTTTCAAAATCCTGCACCGGATGCAATAGTCTACCCGTTGAAGGTCAATGAAGGAGATAAATCAATAATGGAAGAGCCAATTACATTCATGGAGATGTATAAGAAGAAGATGAGTAGAGATCTCGAGTTAGCTCGGGCCAAGAAGCTTGCAAATGAAAAGGAGCAAGACTTGGAAAAAGTGAAGCCAGTCGAAAATATATTTGCTTAGGTATTGATATTTTTGCTCCTTAGTCGATCATTTTCTTCAAATGTAACTTTTATGAATATTGGGTGTGTTTGGATGGAGTATTACAAAACGTGTTGATAACTGAGGGCAAAAATATCATTCTATTTTGAGTTGATGAATAAAGTTTCCACATTATGATTTATTGCTTTATTAATTATATTAGAATATTTGTAAATGTTGTATTTTAATGTAAAATTACAATATGAGAATTTTCATAGTGCATTAGATATATTTTTATGAGATTAATTTGAAATAAAATACTTATAGATAATAAATTTGGAAAATGAAAAAATATATTTATATCAACTTTATAAATGAAATACAGGAAGGTTTACTAAAAAATCAAATCAAATGTTTCTCAAGGACATGATATAATAAGTTTGAGCGGTATGGTGACGGAAAAGAACAAAGAGAGAGAGGAGAAAGAAAAATAAAACATCCAAGAACAGGGGGTTCCGATACGTCCTCCAGGAGACGTGAGATGTTGGCTGCCTTCCACGGGCATTCCACCGGCTACACCAGCAGGACGCCTTGTGCGTTCCTACACACCCCACAAGCTAAGAGGGTGCGTTGAACTGCCTAGGACGTTGACATTTATGATGGCTGTTGAACTGCCTAGGACGTTGACTATCGGCATGCACCACTAAGGGGTGTTCATTTAAAACCCCTTATGTTACTTCAATCCCCAAGTTGACACACAAACTGGCAGAATTTCTTGATGATGACCTCCATAGATTTTATTACAAATTTTGTATATTGTTCCGCGATGAATCTATAATGTATTACATTGTATTCCTAAAATGTCACTAGAGGAAGGGTTATGGCAGGTAAGGCTCACTTTAGAATTAGAATTTAGGGAGTTTAAAGATCATTATTTCAACAATCATATGATAAGTATGTATATCAAGCATTAAAAGGAAGAAGTCCTTGAATGGATTTCAGAAGTAACAGATGTTGTAAATGGCCCTGATACAGATGTTACATTGGAAGATGATGAATCAGATAATAGAATATTGTGAAGGTGGAGTCGGTGGAAGGTGGCAAAGTAGTGGTCAATGTTGTAGAAGGGGTGCAAGATTAATAAGAGGTAAGAGTATAGGTATAGTTGTTTATGAAGGTTGAGAGATGTCTAGTTTATATAGTTTTGAGGTGAAAATGGGATGTTTTTTACTTAATCCATTGTCATAGTGCCAAAAGCTTTTGTTTTGTATGTAAAACCTTTTGATGAGTATTTTTTAATGTTGACTATATGTAATGTAAATATGGAATAATATGTAAAAGATGGAATCTTATTGACTTGATCCATTATCAACTTGGTACTTTGAAAGTAAAATGTTACAATGTAAGAAATAAGGTATGTGTGTGTCTATGTATTTGGTTATATGGAATATATATAATGTAAGAGATAAGGTATGGTGTGATAAGTGGATGTAAGTAGGGTATATGTGTTTAATTATGTGTTATGGCAACCTAATATAGCTCAATACTTTGACTTTCAAGTAAATTGCTATTGTTTTTTTGTTATGTGATCCAAATACAACTTGGTACTTTGAATTGCAAGTACATTGCTATTATTTGTATGTGGAAAGTGGATAAAATTAGGGTGGTATATATTGGTATTATGGTTAATGAATTACAAGTATATTGCTATATTTTGCATTTACCATTTTTACTTTGGGATTATGCATCACCGGTTCAAAATGAAGCATCATAGCTATAAGTAGGTAGATTGTGCAGAATAAGGCTCCCTTTTTGGTAAATTTTTCCTTCTTTAAGAAGTGTACTATGAAAGACAATGTTGTATATATTACTATGTTTGGTCATATAATTTCAGTGTATGGCTCTCTTTGTTATATATGTTATAACTGATCAAGGAACAAATAAAAACTTTGTCGCATTCTAAATGGGTTTTATTCATAATGTAATTTTCTTATCACTTTCATCAGAAGAGACTCTAATTCCTTACTCTCAATCCTAGGAAACTCTTTTTTATAGGAAGGTGATGTTTCCTTTTTCTCTTTTCAAACTAAATCATTTGGATAATTTTGTAGAAAGTTGCATTGACAAGCTTTATATGTTCAATGATACCATCAATATTTTATCAAACATTTTAAATACTCTCTCTAATATGACATTATACTTTATTCCTCCTCTTTAGCGCATGATAGTGTTTTGACTCATCCAAGAAGCAACCTATGGTTACACTGTCTACAACTGCAGCTCAAATTATATCCTATATAGGTTGTGGATGTCAAAAGTGATTTAATTTCGACACCATTTAAATGATAGAAAAAAGGACTACCAATTATGGATGGAAAAATATGTTCGTGTGTACCGGCTGAAATCTAACATAAATGGATGGAAGCACTATTACTGCAACAAAATACAACCATAAGGCTTGGATGGTTAAAAAAAGTTGGACTAAGAGTGTAAAATCAAACAACATATGGGCCATTCTATAATATAGTCATAAGTTAATTATTACTAATCAATTTATACCAATATGTGTACTCCCTGCTCCCAATTATGAAATAACCAAGAGAACATGAGTGAGATTTATCGACATGATACTTTGGAATATTCATCCAAGAAAATAGAAAAAGGTAAAAGTAAATATAAATACCTAACAGAGGGAGAATATTTGGGTAAGAGTTTGAAGGCATTGTTGTATATATTTGATCAATTATAGTATTAATCAAATCAATCTGGTGAATCTACTACACACACCTTGTATAATGCTCCCCATTGCCAAAAAAAATGATAACTAGAAGTTGTACGCGATGACTAAAGATTAGGGGTGGGGAGAGGGGGGTTAATACCGTTTGAAGAAATTAAATTTTAATTAGATTTAGAAGAAGCGTTCAGCTTGCAGTGATTGAGGTTACTTTAATTGCTGATTAGGGTCGCTAAAGCAAGGATGTTAGCCATCAATGAATGAGTCGAGGTTGATTGGCGTAAGAAAAAGGGGGACACGAGGAAAGGAGTCTTTCAAGTATTGGTCTAATATCATATGAAACACATGGAAATTATAAAATTCCAAATTTGTAGAGAATATCACAATCCACCTATGTTATGAATTTTCTTTTTCATATTGGCACCCATGACTTATGGGATATTGGTGTGAAGCACGTCAATGTAGTTGATGTGTTTATAGCACCAAGATTTTCAAATATGGAGAGCATATTTTGTTTCATCAAATCAATGACATGAAGGAACTTTTGAAGTTACTTTGTGATACATGGATTGGCCATGTTAGGTTGTTTACTTCAAAATATTGGTTTGAAAGAACTACAAAAGTGAATAATACGAGTGATAACCATGAAAAAATGATTACACATCAACATAGTGATGATATACGAAAACCAAGGAGAGGAAATCATATGATAGTATGGTGGGTGGAGAGTGACAAAAGCAAAACAACCCTTATGAACATGAGAATAAGATGTCATCTTTCTTGAATCCCTAATATGATAAATCTTTATGGTAAAGAAGGGATTTTTGAAGTAAATCGAAGTATATTGGTGGGTTGTGGGTCTTATTCAAATTGGATTCTGTCTCACTCAAAAATTTCATGCACATGTTGGGATACAATCTTGGTTTTCTGAGATTATCCCTTGGTTGCATGATCTATTTCCAAGTAAGATATTAATATGGTTAGATGTTGAAGGAATACATTAAAGGAATGACGCTCAGATTCTTTTAGAAATTTTTTTACGAAATGGGGATGAACTATATACTTGGACGAGGAAGAAGAAGATAATTATTATTCTACTAGAATGTGCATTGAATCCAACATCATGACTATTGTGTCTGAGACTATATATGTAGGTATTAAAGGAAGGTATATATGATTCGGTTAAGAGAAGTAATGAGCCACCTTCCCTCTTTTGAAAAATGAGAAGGAGAAAACTCATGGGAAGATCACAAGAATAATGACGCAAGTGTTAATTATGGGGAGGAGGAAGGTGAACATATGAGTATTAGAGATGAGGAAAAAAAGTGTTTCAATCAGTGTGTCAGACATGTTTGTTAATGAAACACTTCAGAGTAATGATGTTTAAATAACCTGGTGACTTGCTATGGGACGAGTCTGGAAATCAGCTAAAAGATATGGGAGATGGTAGGAAGGACAAGAGGTTCAATACATTGCATTTCCCCCCGGTTCAATCCCTAGGGGTCATATGCTATTTTCCCTTACCTAAGCTCTTCATATGTTAGATTAGTCCGACAGGAAACAAATATCCTCAGGCAAGCAACAACCTTTCAATAGCCGACAGCAGCTACTGCAGGTCTGATTGTATTTAATTTAGCATCGGTTCATGCCTACACAACTTCTGCATAACTAGCAATAACTAGTCATTTATCGTGTATTTCTAATTCTTTCAGTGGGAATGCAAAATTATCATTGCATTATTTTGTTCCATCCATAAGAAAATAACTAAGTGGAAATTTTTGTACACACTAGGAAGACAAGTTGATGATTTTTTAGTTATTGAGGAACTTAATATGATAATCTAGTATGAAAAAACTTTTGGGTTATCATACAAATGGTTGTAAAAGTGACATAGAAGATAGTATTATTAGGAATGTAGTTCATGATGTTTAAAAAAAGAATCCCCTTTCTATATTCTTACAAATGATCGGAAGTGTGGAGAAATGAAGTTGGTTAAAAGTTTTTGAAATAGAAACATATTAAACTTTCTAGGTGTGCAAGAAATGAAGATGTGTCGCGGCATGCAATACGATGTGAAGCTATGGCAATGCTCAGGAGAAGTTATTTCATCAAAAGTGTCTCCTGGCACAAGTTCCCAGGTCTAACTTGGACAGAACGGTATTCTGTTCAGTATGGCTCATGACCTGTTCCATCAGGACCAGTACAGAAAGCATTATGTTTCGACTTCTATGTAGAAGCAGAATATGTTGTTGCTGGGAGATATTGCTTAAAAGTCTTATGGATGTGAACTCAATTTAGGAATTTTGGTTATCATATGGAAAAGTTTTTATCTTTTATGATTCAAAGAGAGAGCAATAACAATTTTCCAAAATCCTATTCATTACTCGATGACGAAATACATTTTCCAAATATATCATTTTAAAATGAACAACGTTCACCAAAGTCTTAGAGGCAAAGAAATTTCTTACATTTGTTGATTAAGTTAGGTATGTTGAATCCTAACGCTTTATTCTCAACGAGTAAATAATTTTACGTAAGCTTATTATATATGCTACAACTGTTTTATAATGTTAAATATGTTCCAAACTTAAAGTGATATTTAAATATTTTATATCCAATTTGATGTGGTTCAAATGTTTTTTTATCATGTATATGGCGTGTATTAGTGAAATTTAGTTGTTACGGTGGTACCATTACCACTTTCATTACATCAAATTTGTATATTCATAATTTTGAACCATCAAACTTAATACAATATTTCATTCTCAATTAATAAACAGATCATAGATCTCTCATTTATAAATGATTATCATAATGTTGATGTGTGTACCCATCACATGCTACGTGATGCTCAGGTGGAAGATTCATCACGACATGAACACCGCCCATTGGCATTTTGCCCCACAAACCCCACCACAGTCGACCTCGCATTTCTTCTTCCTTCTCTCTTATTTCTTTTCTCTTCTTTCATCTTCATTTCTTTCTGCTTCACGTCCTTCTTCTTAGGTGAACACCGCCCTTATTAAGAGTGGTGTGAAGATGGTGACATGATGATCACACCCATCAACTCCTAACTTTTTCCATATTTGTCTTATTTATAATATCCATTTAAGAAACACCAAACCTAACCTAAATCCCTAATGCGAGTAAACCAGGAGATTGGAAAATTCTTCCCCCTAAAAGAGGGATATATAAGATGTAAATCATCCAGCAATCTACAAAAATATTGTATTCTGACTCATGTTTTTATGTTATTTCAAATAAGTTAGTATACCTTGAATTGTCGCAAACCACAAAAAGATTATGTTATTCCAGTCTTATTAAATCCAAGTAACTTTATTTTGATAAAGAACTTTGATATCTCATCAATAACCGATAATTTGTTTAATATTATATTAAAACTCATACAACAAAATATAATATGGTGAAGTATGTTTTGTGGGAGTATGGTGGCTAGACCTTGATGCACGACAAGTGAAGTTGGAAACTTGGAATGGTTTGGTCCAACCATTTTAATTAGACTTTTGACCAAGACCTGGTCCGTACTTAACACTCCCCCGGTCTTCCCAAATATCAAATAATTATTTCTCTCAAAAGTCTTAGTGGAGAATGTGTTTTATAGGAAGCTTGGACGGGTTACAACTTACAAGGATAAAAAGTTTATTTAAAATATTTAAAAAATACTATATGATCGGTTTTTTTGGTTTCTCATTATTCCTTCGGAAAACAATAAATTTGTGAACATAATGAAGTCTTGTAAGTGTGAACATTTAATTATTATTTTTTCATATTTAACTAATATAATTAGATTAATGTCAAAATTAGCCAGCAAATTAATTATTTTAACTATTTCTAAAACATTTACATAATATTATTACATTAATATATAACCAATCATGTTACATTAATATATAACCAACCATGAAAATTTGCCCCAAATATCTTTTTCAAAATTGCCTCGATTTTTTTATACTTATATAACATTTTTACAATTGTTCATCCATGTCCTCTTACATATTTGTTTTATGCATGTTTCTATTTGATTTTTTCGTTTTCTTAAATTAGTATTTGTTTATAATTTCTTTAAAATATATTTTTAATTTTCTTTTATTTATTTATGTTCATGCATGTAGTTTGTAAAAACACAATTTATACATATGCGTTTTTACACATTGTTAAAAAATCAAGTTGTAAAAAATTTTCAGAAACGTAATTTTATTGCAAAAAGTTTTACAATTAAATTGTCATACAAATAATTTTTATTGAAAAAAATATAAAACGTTATAAAAAAGTTATAAAAATGTTCAACGCATTAGGAAAAGAGATCGTGAAACTTAGCGCACTTTCCTCATGAATCTGGATAAAGCGTCGGTGGCTCGATTATCATTTTTTGATTTGTAAAGAATAAAGAAATGGTAGCCCAATCTTTTTTTACAAATTAATAAAAAATCTCATTTGTAAAAGCGGAATAATCTAAAAAAAGATAAATAAAAACAAATACGTAAGAAGATAATGGAAAAAATTGCATCTTAATGTAATAATGTGTGCAGATTAGTGTTTTAAAAGTAGTTATAATAGTTTGTTGGATAAATTTGATATTAATCTAAGTTTATTGATGAAATGTATACAATAAAGGTCATTCAACGTGTACAAATGCAAAAAATTCATCACCGTTACAAATTTATTGGTCACTAAATAAGTCATCGAAAACCGGAAAAATCTTTTAGTACCGGTTAAAATGATATTTTTTGAGCACTTTAGATAAGTTGTTCTCATATATTTAATTTTATTTTTAATTTTGTTTAATTCTTTAGCAAAAATGATAAAAATATAAATTAGGCAAAGAAGTAAACAGTTGTTAAAAAAATCATTTTAAAATAATATATCTATAGCATTATCTACTTATATTTTACTTATGTTAGGAAAAGTTGATTATGATTTTAAAACTAAAGATAATCATTTAAAAAAAAGATAATGACTTCTAAAAGTAATATATTTTGCCTAGTGTACAAGTTTAGTCATTCAAATTATTTTTTCATACGCAATTAACATTGAACTCTTTTATCGTGTCTAAAATAATACAAATATCACTCGATATTGTAGGTTTAGCCGGATTCTAGTAACCTTATCATCTTCGGTCCTCTTTTCCGACGAAAATTAATATTTGTTCATCTTCTTCGACCAAAATCAAGTAACGTTCCTCTCTCTCTCTCTCTCTCTCTCTCTCTCTCTCTCTCTCTCTCTCTCTCTCTCTCCCATGTCTCCCTTTCTTCCTAAGTCATGCCCATGAACACTTGAAAAAGTAGAGCTTCAAATATCTGCAAAAAATCTGTATTGAACTTCATCGACTTGCAAAAATCAATTTTTTGGTTTATATTTATTTCAGACCCAAAAACTTGAACACATAAAATATTTATAGGTTTAAGTGATTTCCCAAAATACAAATAATTTATAGGCTTGTTACTAGAATCAATCAAGACATCTGCTTCTCCCAACATAGGAAAACACACACACATAAACATCATTCTGATGTTGACATCCATTCAAGGGGTTGTATGTTTTTAGACAAAAAAAAAACTTGAACACATGAATGATACTAACATATATTTTTACGTATAGGAATGGAGAAATAGAAAGGGAGCTGACGATGACTTGGAAGCTATGGGTTAGATTGTTGAGTTTATCTTTTAATGGATTATTTATAGTTCGCATATGTTTTGGAAACATGTTTTCGTTTTGGAACTGATCTATGTCTGATTTATATATTCAGTGATGATTATATATCATTGATTGTCCCATCGTTTGATGTCTATATATCGATGATTTGTCCCTTTTAATATAATCTTTAAGGTGTGTTGTTGATAATGTTATATGACATACAAGTAGGACTTGAATCATACTTATCAGTAACATCATCACATGTGTCGTAACATTATCACATGTGTCACATGGACTTCGAACATATAGAAAAATTCCAATTGGTAGGAATTTTGACATCACCCAACACATGAGTTACTTGATATATGTGTTTCATATTATGAAATGTTGGTTTTCATCATTCTTTCATGTGATCAAAGGATGCGTTTCATATTATGCCTTAATGTAGTTAAAGAGTGTTCCAACAAAAGTGATTGTATAGGGTTCTATCATACGTATTATGAAACTTCATGATGTGCGCATATAATCAAACATGGGATTTATTCATCTGATTGTTGGGTCGTGATATTGATTATGCCCTCTGATGAATGCAATAAATTTAAATGCGTGACCACACTAAGATGATATTGACATGATGGTCAATTAAATCTGGTAAGCTAATTCATATCATATATAGAGATAACAATATCGAACATACATGAGAATAATTCAGTCCGTACCTCATAGTCAATGATACCATAACAAATGATTATTAAGGAATACAAGTCATTTACTACTAAATAATTTATGGAAGTTTTTTTAGAGACAAACATCCATGTATGGATGGGGGCAGTTATATGTTGTTAGACTCTTAACATTGTTTGTACATGATCTCTTTTTATCACTTGTACAAGTGGAAGTCAGTTGGATCTAGTGTACAAGAAACAAGAAATTTATTAAACTGCTAATTACACGTAAACAGATGGAGCACACACAAAGAACATTTAATTTTTATGAAATAGATTTATTATTTACCAAATAAAATAAATAAATAAATAATTGGTTGTGTATTATTTATTGATCAAAAAGCAAAATAAATAAATAAAAGAGTTTATTTATTAAATTAAAAAAATAGTTTATTTACTAACTTTATTTAGTTAATCAATGAGTAATTACTTAATGGGTTGGGTTGATAAACTAGTTGGCTCGAAAAAAAGTTTTTGAAAAGTCTACCTAACAACTTATGTACCAAATTAGTGATTAAAGGAAATAAGTCAAACAATGCAAACCTTAATTATGCTACTCCATAACCCTTGAAATCTGTGCATACTCTTCACCCCCTTGGTGATCGGTGATCACATGCAAGACAAATGAAAAAGATCAGCTTTTGTTCGTCGGTTGTCTTGGAACAGTCATTCAAAGTTTGTATAGGTACCGATAGAGTTAATCAATCTTGATTACTATTCTCCCACATCAAAGGATCATTATGCTTGAGAAGTTTGTATAGGTACCGATAGAGTTAATCAATCTTGATTACTATTCTCCCACATCAAAGGATCATTATGCTTGAGTTAATTAATTCTTATGCCCTGTGGTTGGTTTTTTTTATTATGTTAGTCTAATTTTATCTAGCTTTTGGGGATTAAAAATTAAAATTGTATTTTCTTCTATTGTGTTGATTCGTTAAATTGTTTTTGAATCAATCAATCCCCAAAGTTTGGTAGTTTTATTGGCCAATGTTGTTACAAAGAGGGACAATGTTATTGCTTACAATTTAAGATAACTAAAGGTTCACAAGTTGAGATAATCGACTCACAATCTATACTTTCTAGCCTAATATGTTATTTTGAAATGTGTCTTAGGTAGCAGTTTTTAAGGACACTCATGGTTTAGAGGAACTTATTGTTGAGATTTTTGGAGATACATATTATTAGTATTGATGTATGTCCTTGAATTTAGACGTTTATGTTTTACTTATGTTGTGATACCCGATTAAACATTTGTTGTTGTTTATTAAACATTTTCCTATTTTTAATAATTTCTAATTTGTTACAATTCTCTGCTGCTGTTTATTTAAAACTAGAGTAAATTGCAAATTTGGTCCCTTTGGTTTGCAAAAAACTGTGGATATGGTCCAAAAAAATTTCAACTTGCACCAGTGGTCCAAAATTGAAAACATTTTGTGGTTATGGTCCCTATCAAACTTTAAAAGACTGTTTTACCCTTTTGATTTCTTTTCTATATATTTTTTATATTTCTTTAATTTATTTTAATGTTTTATTAAAAAAGAAATGGCTCACACCCTCTCTGTCTCTCTGTCTCTCTCTCTCTCTCTCTCTCTCTCTCTTCATCATCGTCCGTCTCTTTCTCCTCTATCCTTTTCTCTCTAAAAACGTTGTTGCCCTTGAAATCATGGATCTGTCAAACACTAATTCACCGATGAATTTTCAGTGGAATTGAAGAGATGCTGGCATTGAAGTCGAGGAACAGTGATCGATTACGAGGATTGGGAGGATCAAGAATCGATTACCAAGAATCAAGAATCGATCACAGCCTCTTCAGGAATAAAGAATTGATTACCCTTCTAGTCTCTCTCTCCTCTTCTACTGTCTTTTTCTTTTTCTACTTAGTGTTCTTCATAGAATTGTGAAATTAAGGGGAAACAATTAGGATTTTTAGAGAGAAGGAAGCACCCACATATCGATTTGTGTGTGTGCGTGTTCGTGTGAATCTGTTACAGAGAGGACGAGAAGACAATAGAGACAGAGGATTTGCAGGTGTGTGTGCGTGTTCATGTGAATCTGTTATTGATTTTTGTGTGTGCGTGTTCATATGAATCTATTATCGATTTGTGTGTGCATCTTTAATGTTTACCAATAATTTCTTGCCTTTGTGTGTGGGTCGATTTTGGAGCTTCTGGCATGGATTTGCAGGTTTGTGTATTCATATGTGGGTGCGTGTTTGAGATTTTCTCTTTGGAATTAGCCAGAATCATTGAAACCATGGAATCGGAGAAGCCAATTCCGAGATTCGATCTATGGTTTTTTTCCGATGATCTATTGTCTTTCACCGGACTGTAAGTCGGAGGGTTTTGGAACGTAACTGATGGTGTTGGGTAGGGTAGTCCGATCTATGGGTTTTTTATGATCTCTTGTATTTGGATGTCCGATCTCTATTTGTTTTGAGAGGGAAAGAGACTATTGGGTGGGGTAGTTAATCAGAAAAGATGAAATAGTCGGAAGTTCTTGATGGGGATATAGGCTAGGGAGAGACTGAAAGATGGTTTTTTTAATAAAAAAATGTTTAAAATGTATTAAAAAATAGAAAAGCAAATTAAAATGGCAAAAAGTATTTTCAAATGTCTGAGGGACCAAAATCACCTGAAATTCCTCCTTTTGGACCTCCCAATGCAAGTTGGAAATTTTTTGGACCCAACCCATAGTTTTTGACAAACAACAGGGACCAAATTTGCAATTTTGTCTTAAAAGTATTTCGTTTACAAAGTATAACAATATCTTCAAATCAACCAACACACACCTACTTATGATTCTTTGTAGGCTGACGTTTAATATACATGATATCATCCATTGTAGGCACGTGCATAGGTTGACTTTTCACATTGCTTATATTTACTTTTATTTTTTAATATACGAGGTTATCAATGAACTTTGTCTTTGAACCCCTATGTAAAGGTTTTCCACATCTTACATATCCCTAATATCATTTTGATTGCACCATAGCATTGTTATTGTTATGATAAGAAACCAAGATATTGCGAAAATCATACACAATTTACACAACAAATTTCATAGGCACCATATATAATTTGGAAACTTCTATAAAAAGTTTTAAAACAAATTCTGTTGAACCCAAAAGTGACCACGTAACAAGTAATGAGACTTCATGTTCTTTTGTGCAATGAGATGCGAAGAGAATCGCAGAATAAGATGTGAAGGATGTTGACAATGCGAAGCTCTTATGTTGATCGGAGCATGAGTGTCACGCGAAACTGTTTGTATTTGGTAGTTATGAATGATGTTTGCACATGGTGCAAGTATCGTTGGGTACAAAAATTTGTCTGATAAAGTTTTATGCGTATTAGGAGACATGTCCGCCCATATCTCACTCAGTGTACTTATTGTTAGGGTGCGCTTGGGTCTGAAACCGACCCGATCCGGACGGAACCCGAGCTAGACCGAGACTGAGATTTGGCAAAAGATGGAACTGAGTACCAATCAAAGAAGAGTACTTGGTCCTCGGTTTGAGTATGGTATTGTCGGGTTTGGTTGGGTATTACTCGAGAAGAACCGAGAACATGGGTTGGGTTCGGGATTGAGCTTGGGACCGAGAAGAACCGAGTCGAATGCAGTTTATATCTTTTGAAATCGTGGTATTTGGTAAGTAGAAATAAAAAATGGAAGGGCGGGATCAAGATAGTAGCTTTGGCGAAGTCGGATACAGTGGGTTTGGGGAAGAACGAAGTCGACGTGTTCTAACTTTAGGAGTTCACATACATGTCATATGGGCCTATTAGAATTTGTCTTTTAAACTTTCAAATCAGGTTCCATACCCAAAACCCGAGAGACCGGCCCACCCGAACCCGATTGCACTCGAGATCGACTTAAGCACAATAGGAAGACCGAGAACTGGTCGATCCTTAAACTCGGTTCCTAAAATCGGGTGTGGTCCCTTGGTTCTCGGGCTTTGGCTCAGTTTTGAGAACCGTATGCTCATGCCTACTTATTGTATTATTATATTATGATAGAGTGTCTCTATTTCCTTATAAACACTCAACTTGTAATCTGTTAATATTACCCTATTGTGAATCATTCGTAACACTTTCACTGAAATATATATACTCACTTCATTCACAACATCTTTATTTCCATTAATATTAATATGTATATTTGTTTAATTCAATACTTACACTTATCGCTTATATTGGGCTAGAATTTTGTTCTTAATTGTTTCGCATTTTACTTGTTATTATATCATTTATTGGTTTCATTAAATTCACATGAAGTATTTTTAAAATATAATTATAAATGACCAAAACATTGAATAGTTTTTTCAAGGAAAAGTCAATTTCACCGATTAGATAAGGAAAGTTGGCATAAAAATCTTCTATTCTCACCAATTTTTTTTTAACTTTTTGCATTTGTCTCTAGGTTACCTTATGAAACTTGCAAGAAAACCTTTAAATATACAAAATTTCTATTTTTTACCCTAAGTATGTTTAAATTTATGCAACTTGTTGATTTTACTCATTTTTATCTTTTTTCAGGTTCATATTGATTGTGTATTTGGCATGCTACTAAGCGTCTTAGAAAATGAAACGGAAAGAATGTTGAGAATGAGGTTCGAACTCCTAACTTATATTGTAATTACTAGCATGCGTTTGTGATTTCTAATGTAGGAGTGAAAAGGAGAAATTAGAAAAAAAAAATGTTGTTATTAGTATACCTATTGTGATTCACTTGCTAATTCCTTAAAAGTTGTCTTCGTGAATCAAAATATATTACTTAAAATTGGTCCTGGGATCATAGAAACTCTTATTCATATTTTTACCATTGTAATGTAAATCACAGTATGTATCACATTGTTCTAGTGAATCTTCCTATAAATGTTTTTTGTTATGAATTATTATTTAAGAAATAGCTTACAAATTTACATGAAAAGATTGAATATCATGTCTTATATACAAGAGTTAAGAAAAAGTAAACATAAGCACATTGACTATTTCAGATTTAAGACATGTGCTTTATTCAAAGTATCATCAATTATATACATCACTTTAATTACAAGAGTGTAATCAAAGCAACGTTAATTATATATATTTTCGTAATTAAAGTAGCATCAATTAAACAATCTTGCTTAATTCACCGGTAAGATGCATGTAGCCCGGGAGGTCTTGAGTTCGCGTCTCCTTCTCACAAAATTTTTCATATTTTCATAAGATGCTAACATGACATGTCACATCTATAAAAAAAAGGACGAATAGCGTGAATCGGGAAAAAGATAAAATATGTAAAATCAATAAGTTACATAAAAATTATGAGAAAAGGTTGAAAAAATACGTATTTTAAAATAAAATCGTAAAAATTTTACAAACTTAATGGTTTTAATGCGAGTTCCCTATAAAATATATATATAGAAATCAGTAAAAATAAAAATAAAAAACATAGAGTTAAAAAAAAGTTATACGATAAAGCAAAAAAATAAAACAACAAAAAAGGATAAAACTAATAAAATAATGTAAAAGAACCTGCATGCCATTTTCCTATGAGATAAAATCAATATACCCACTACTCATAGTCATCAATATCATGTGCAAAGTGAAAGTAGTTTCTTAGTAATTTATATCAACTAAACTTCAATGAATAATCAATCACCTTATAATACATTTGGTTTCAAATAAAAGTATTTCTAAGTAACAAAAAACAAATTCAGGCTTTATGGTGGATGAGTCTAATTTAACAAATTAAAATCAAAATACAACTTTCAATCTCAATGATCAAAAAAGTTGGACACCAAACACCCCCTAAATACCCGTCCTCCTCTTTTCATGGGGAGAGGGATCGAGTTAGTTCTAAAAAGCTTGTATGAATGCAAGAATTGAGGATCAGTTTCTTGGCCCCCAATCTCTTTGGAGGGCATCCAACGGTTTCCTCTCTTCATGCCACTCGAAAACACACCAAAAGAAGCTGTAAACGTCAAAATCAATGAGGAGGGGGTCCTCATTCTTCTTCTTCTTCTTCTTCAACACAAAAAAGTCTCTTTGACCACCGTCACCACCGCCCCCCTCCTTCCTCCAATTTCCTCAATCGTATATTTTATTATTCAGACGTTACCTTCATTTTCTCGATATCTTCCGTGTTCCTCACTCGTATTTATTCACCAACCCAAACCCATTATGTTCTTGATTTCATAGACAGGCGAACATCGTTCAATTCCCACAAAAACCCTGGTCAAATCTTTTGATTTTTGTATCGTATTGTTTGAAGCAAGAGATGGGGATCTGTTTTTCGACGACGAGGATCAGTGGCTCCGACAGCACCACCCCGTCCGTCTCCGACGGCGCCTCCACCCCCGATAATAACCGACAACAACCGCGTCTCGTCGGGAAACGGGATGGAAGTGGGTGTAATGTTAATTTACGTAAATCGAAAGAACACAACTATAACAAAAATAAACCGAAAGGTAATAAACCTACGGCAAAGCGTCAAAAGGGGTTGATTCCTTGTGGGAAAAAAACCGATTTTGGGTATCTGAAAGATTTTGATCGGAGGTATTCGACTGGAAAATTGTTGGGGCATGGTCAATTTGGGTATACGTATGTTGCTGTTGATAAGGCGAATGGTGATCGTGTTGCTGTAAAGAAAATCGATAAAAATAAGGTAATTTCTTGCTGATTTTATGTGGGTTTAATTCCATTTTATAGCTTAGTTTGCGTTCGATTACATGAATCTGGTATGTAAATCTCTGAAACTATCAAAATCTTGGGTGTTTCATATACAAACTAAAGTCCATATTCAACGATACTTTGATTATCATGTTTTCGGTTTCTGATTTCCGCATCAATGATTCATCACCTTTATTTGATTAGAAAAAATGGGTTTATGAATTATGATGCAGCGTAAATATTCTAATTTGATAAAATTAACTTTCTTTATCTGATAATATATTGTTTTCAAGAGAATTACTAGAATTGTATGTTATCATTGATGTAAGTTCATATGCTTAATTATGAAATTTATTAGTTTTTACACTGATTTACATTTTGTAACAGATGGTTCTTCCAATTGCTGTTGAAGATGTTAAACGAGAAGTCAAAATCTTACGAGCTTTAAGTGGTCATGAGAACGTTGTTCAATTCCATAACGCATTTGAAGATGATTCCTTTGTATATATTGTTATGGAGTAAGTTTTGTTAATAATTTACCGTGTTCTTTAATCTTAGTTACAAATTAATCACAAAAAGAATCTTCAAGAAGCAAAATAAATTCAAAATCGACGTTGAAATATTTCAGGTTATGTAAGGGTGGTGAGTTGCTGGACCGGATCTTGTCAAAGTAAGAATTTTCATCTTCATTTCATGGGTTTTATCTTTATTTTTACACCACATGGGACCCACTATCACATATTTTTGCTTTCATATCATATAAAAAATGACCCACAAAATGAAAATTACAGAAAAGAAGGTCGTTACACAGAAAAAGACGCAGCAATTGTTGTTAGACAAATGCTTAAAGTTGCAGCCGAATGTCATTTACATGGTTTGGTACATCGCGACATGAAACCCGAGGTTAGAACTTAAAATTATAACCTTTCCTTTTATGGCAAGTTTAAAAAATTTCTTATTTTATACAATGTCATTGTGTAAACACTACACTTTACTTACATTACATGTGTCAAGTAAAACAGTAGTAACATTTTGTAATTTTGTAGAATTTTCTTTTTAAATCCCCAAATGAGGATTCGCACTTGAAGGCAACGGATTTTGGTTTGTCGGATTTTATAAGACCCGGTGAGTTATTATATAATATTGTAGTCCATATTTGTATTTATTTTTAGGGTAAATTGCATAAAAGTCATTAAGTTTTCCAATTTTCTCGATTTTGACACTGCATTTTTAGTTTTTGCAATTAAGTCATTATGTTTTCAGAAAAGTTGCAATTAAGTCATTATGTTTTCCAAAAAGTTGCAAAAATGACCATATGACCGGATGGTAACAGGTTACCAGGTCATATGGTCAGATTTGCAATTTTTCAGAAAACCTAATGACTTAATAGCAAAAATAAAACATAGTGTCAAAATCAAGAAATCTGAAAAAGTTAGCGACTTTTAGGGTTTATTTCATAAAAAACCCTAAATTTTCAACTTTTTTCTGCTTAAACCTAAAACTTTATTTTTTTTTCAAAAAAAACCTAAATTTTGGAGAAACTTTTTAATTTATCCCCTTAACCGGTTTTACAGGTTATACATACTTTTTTTTTCAGAAAAAACCCTAATTTCTTTTTTTTTTTTCGGGAAAAAACCCTCAATTTCAGTGATTTTTTCAACAAAAAAATGTTTATTCCTTTTTGTAATTGACATAACTTTCATATACGATGTCCAAATTTTACGAACTTTATATCCATGGAAAGGTCGTAAGTAATACTACAACTTTGCTTTACTGACTTTTGTTTGAATATGTTCAGATATTTCGCTACACTGGCTTGTTTTTTTATAATAGCTGTATATTTTGCATACGAGCTTTGTTTAGGGTTTTTTCTGAAAAAAAATATGTAAAACCGGTTAGGGGGATAAATTAAAAAGTTTCTCCAAAATTTAGGTTTTTTTGGAAAAAAAATAAAGTTTTAGGTTTAAACAGAAAAAAGTTGAAAATTTAGGGTTATTTATGAAATAAACCCTAAAAGTCGCTAACTTTTTCAGATTTCTTGATTTTGACACTATGTTTTATTTTTACTATTAAGTCATTAGGTTTTCTGAAAAATTACAAATCTGACCATATGACCTGGTAACCTGTTACTATCCGGTCATATGGTCATTTTTGCAACTTTTTGGAAAACATAATGACTTAATTGCAACTTTTCTGAAAACATAATGACTTAATTGCAAAAGCTAAAAATGCAGTGTCAAAATCGAGAAAATTGGAAAACTTAATGACTTTTATGCAATTTACCCTTATTTTTATTATTATTTAAGAGTTTTTATAAATTATTTGTGATTAAATACAGGAAGAAAGTTTACAGATATTGTTGGAAGTGCGTACTATGTTGCTCCTGAAGTATTAAGGCGTAGATCAGGGCCAGAATCCGATGTTTGGAGCATTGGTGTCATTACTTATATTTTATTATGTGGTCGAAGGCCTTTTTGGGATAGAACCGAAGATGGTATTTTTAAAGAGGTATGTTTATTTAATTTATAAATAATTAGTAATATTAGAGTCTATTTGGAATGCAAATTGTTAAGTAACATCATGAGTTATTACATATTATGATCGTTTTAGTTTATTTGTAGAAATAAAATGAATTTTGATATGAACTTCTTATATTATTTGTAAATACAAATTATAACTTTGAAACTATTCTATATGTTATTTGATTATAATTATAGAATTTATTATTTACCAAACTACAAAATTATGACAAAAACTCATTAAAAAATAAACTAAAATAATTATATTTAGTTTCAAAAAGTCAATTATAAATATTTAAAATCAAGAAATTCTTAAAAACTTTTGTCAGTAAGCTTATATAAGTCAAAATAGGCGAGCAAAAATACAAAATAGAACCCGCCAAACAATAAAAAAACTAATAAAATTAAAGAAATCAGAGAATACTGTCTCATCTAAACAAACAATTGTTTTTTTTATTTATCATTGCTTCTAGAAAAGTTATTCTCATGAAAGGCCCATACTTTGGGCCCAATACTTTTAAATTGATTTTTTCATGTAATATTAGATGTGACTTTTAGATTTTGTATACTATTTTATTTATTTCCCATCTTTCATTTAAATACACAGGTATTAAGAAATAAGCCAGATTTTCGTCGCAAACCGTGGCCAACAATTAGCGAAAGTGGCAAAGATTTTGTACGGAAATTACTCATGAAAAATCCCCGAGCAAGACTCACGGCTGCACAAGCACTATGTATATATTTTTTGTCAAACTTTATATTATATTTCTCATCTATTACACTCTTTTTTATTTTTTATATAATATTTTTCAAATTTTATATCATAATATATAAAACTTGACAGCTCACCCATGGGTTCGAGAAGATGGAAACGCTTCCGTAATTCCTCTCGACATTTCTGTTCTAAACAACATGCGACAGTTTGTGAAGTACAGTCGTTTAAAACAAATTGCTCTACGGGTAACATTTTGTTTTTCATCTCTTTTATGAATATAATCACAAAATTAACAAAAAATAAGAGGGATTTATCATAAAATTGACCACCTATTTCTAGTTTTTTCGTGAGAAAACATTGCGAAATAATAAATTTTCACGACACTTTAGGCATTGGCTAGTATGCTCGATGAAGAAGAAATATCTTTCCTCAAAGATCAGTTTCATGCAATTGATGTAGACAAAAACGGTACTATCAGTCTCGAAGAAATGAGACAGGTGGGTTTTTTGCTTTTTTTTTTTAAAAAAAAATCTTTCAACTCAAAAATCTTTTTTATTTGTTTTCGAATTATAAGTTCACATGGATTAAAATTATATCGGTTTTTGTGGTAGGCTCTTGCTAAGGACGTTCCATGGAAGATGAAAGATTCTCGTGTCCAAGAGATTTTGCAAGCGGTAATTAAGTCACCAAATTTTGATATTTTTAATGGTTTTTTTATTTTTTTAATGATTATTGTAAAATTAATTTTTGTGGGTGTGACACAGATCGACACTAACACAGACGGGCTTGTGGATTTCAAGGAGTTTGTAGCCGCAACTCTTCATGTTCAACAATTAGAAGAACACAACCATGAAAAGTGGCAACAATTGTCAAAAGCTGCTTTTGAAAAATTTGATGTAGATAGAGATGGATATATAACTCCTGAAGAACTCAAAACGGTAAGAGATTTAAATTAGAAGAAAAAGATAATACTAGCCATTTTTGGAGGTGGTATTTTACAAAATAGATTTTTTTTTTTTTTGGTTTTTTCCACAAATTTACACCAATTTTGCAATTGTTTCATAGGAAAATCACAATTGGCTGTGAAATGATCTCCTATTTAAGACATTTTTTAAAAAATTTCCTTATTTTAGAACTATTGTTTTTCTTGAAATTTTCTCTCAACTTAACATTTCATTTTTTTTTGTTGCAAAATGGTTTATTTAAAAATTTCCGTAACAATAAAACTTGAAATAAAATTTTATGATAAAAAGTTTCTGATCTTCGCAATAATATGAACAATTTCGCAGTATATGAATACTAATTCCGCAGTTTGAGAAGAAAAGTTTGCAGTATATAATTTTGTTTTTATAAAATTTTGGAGATCATATAAAAGCAATATCACCCCGAATAGTGATTTTGCAATGGGCAATCATGAGATTTGGAATTTTGCAATGGACCATTATGAAATTTGTGGTTATTTATGTAAACAAAAGCAAAAAATCGCTACAATACTACCTTTGGGTACTTTTTGTCTTTTTATATCTCTATCGACATCAATAATTTAATTATAAAAAGTTAAAACTTACTATAAATGTTAATGGGCTTTCAGCATACGGGCCTAAGAGGGTCCATATATCCACTTTTAGAGGAAGCTGACATCGATAAAGATGGCAAGATTAGCCTACCGGAATTTCGTAGGCTGCTAAGAACTGCAAGCATTAGTTGAAGAATTATCACAAGCACAATTATACATATTGGTCCCACAAAAATATAGAGAATATAAAATAGGGAACATTTATAAAGAATGTGGTATCTTTTTAGGTAATATGGGCCACTAAGTGGAGGAATTTGTAGTGTGTTGTGTGAGTGAGAGGAAATAAGGAGGAAGTTCATGACGGCGTGCCAAAGATTTGAGTAGCATTTGTTAGTGCTAGAAACATAGTTGGTGGTGGTGTAAATTGTTTTTCGAGTGGTTATGGGGGTTTTGTTAGATTGTTTTGAATGAGAGTGACGATATGTAAATATGTCTATATATATTTAATGCAATGAGAAAGCACTTGAGTTGGTGGATTTGCATGCATGTATCTCCCTTTGATTACTCATAATTGTTGAAGGGGCTGTTTGATACTTGTTGATTGAGTAAGATATGACTGAGTCGATGTTTGATCCAGCTAGACTTATCCTGAAGCCGACCGGGTAAAAGGTAAATTTTAGTGCTTATGACCGAGTCAGATGTAAATTTTAAGGTTATCAAATGGTCTAACTCGGACTGAGTCGGATGTAAATTGTTGTTAACTTTTGTTTGTTTCTCTTAACCGAAAAGGGTATGTATTTACTTTTTTTAGAACGGCAATCCAACCTACTCCTAAACTACACTTTAACATCACATATGTCTCGTATGAGACTTGAACTCTCGACCTCAAGTAGTGAGTGTAACACCTGATACTGCTGGGCTAGAAACCCTTTGGCCGAAAAAGGTATGTTTGATAAAGGTTGAACGTGAATAACATTTTATTATGGTGTTTTAGGTGTTACCTTAAAGTGATTAGCTTCAATGTCTCATTTTATGAGGGTCCTCGACATGGGCGGACCTATATGGTTGTCTGAGGTAGCACGGGCTACTCTTCAAAATTTTCCGTCAAATGTAAATATATCGGAAATACGTCATAATTCCTTTGAAAATCAGTCACATTTCCGTTGTAAATCCGTCACAAAAACCTGTCAAGTGTAAACTTAGTGTAAATCCGTGGGTAAACCCTTTAGTGACTGATTTTTGACGAAAATTATCGTTAGAAATGAGTTTTTTTCTAGTAGTACTACCCCTAAAAAATGAGTGTTACCCTTAGTTTTTTCTTTGGGTCCGCCACCGGTCCTCGATGTGTTGGAAATATTAGACAATCCGAAACAAAACATGATATAATAACAAAACATTATTGGATATCGAAGTGTTTGACATTTTTCGTAAACAATATTTGGACCTTATTTTGTGTGGGTATAACGAAATTTGCTTGAAGGAAATCCAATCGAAATGGCAACTTCAAGTTTTTGTAGATTTTGTTACAACAAATGTAAGTAAAACAAGTGTGGTTGTAGATGAATTATAGAATAAACATGAATAAGATGAACAATTGATTGATCATTTATTCTTGCTTTTGAAAACGTACAACAAAGATGAAAAACCAATTGTATATTTTCTTGTTATCCAACTACAAGTGAAAAGAATGTAAGCAAACTGATGCGTTCATATTAGTCAGTTTTATAATCACTTTTACAATTTTGGCCCTTCACTTCCAAACAATATCAACCTTGGCCTTTGGACTGTATTTCACACATGGTCCCTTGATTTTAACTTGGACTCAACATTTTCCAACAGATTTATTTACTAGATTTGTGCGACCTTATTGATGATCACCATTCATCTTTTCCAGTAATCTAGCTCATGCATTATGCGTATGTGCTTTTCACACCTCATTGCTCATATTTGAACATAGCTTAGAAACTGATTTGTTATTCACGTAAATTTCAACCATCTAAAAATGTTATCACCGACATAATAATTTTCTGATGAAAATAGTGTGTTCAAGTTCATTGCATTTAAAGCAAAACCATCAAATATTTATACCAATTAGATAAAAGAGTTAAACTACCACAAAATCTAATTGAAACCAAGTGAAAATCTTTCATTTTAACAGTAAACTGTTTGTATAAACTAATAAAAACGACAAGAATTTTATAAATTTCTAAAAGAAGCAGACTGATACAAAATTAATAATAAAACTCTAACATATGTACTTAAATGTAGTCTATAAACACTCTAAATATAAACATAATGGTTGGGGGAAGAACACCGTTCATGTGATTGCATTGTGGTGAGAGTTATAACTTTGTAATGTTGTGAATGAAGGCTTACAAAATAAAACCAAGAAACAAAATTAAACATTTTTAATATCAATAATATTGCTATCTATAGGATTACTTACATCTCAACCCAATTTTGTTTATTAAAACTATAATCCCTTTCACTTCCACAATTCTTTTATAACAACCTCTCTCTTCCATCTACATAATACAACTAAACTTAGTTTTTCAAACTCATTAACAACACAACTCAAGTTGATTTTATTAAATACATATAATTTATAACTATTTTGCAAATGTAAAAAATAATTGTTTTATTTTGAAACAAATAAATTTTTTATATTAAATCTAAACCTAATTGAAAATAGATTAAAAAAAAAGTAAATTTATATTTATGAGACATACTTAGTGAAATAGATAAATCAAGTTACAATCATAAAATGAAATATAAAATTACAGATACGGAAGATGCATATTACGTAATTATTCACCAATGCTAATTTTTTGTCATGTATGCGCAATCAAATAGTTTTTTAGAGCGTTGCGAGTTTCTCAATTGTGAAGTTGTGACATGTTGGTTATAAATATGGATATGTATGCAATTATTTTAGTAGGGTATTGAAAATGTTATATTCATTATCTCCGGCAAATGTTCTTCATTGCCAGTTTGTAGACATCTCATTTAGAAATTTGGATGTATCATAAAAGTGAAGGTATGTATGTCGTTCATCTTAAGCGATCATATTGTGAATGATGATACAAATAGTCATAATTTGTGTAATTATATAATTGTCCCACAAAAGATATGGGTGCCAAAGAAATATAAAATGAGATTGTAGAACTCCAAATGAGATTATAGAACTCTACTTGCTTAGCACCGGTACATTTCTACAATGATGACGTTGTCTACCTTTGGCATCTCGTCTTTGTTGATATTTCCTAACACTAGGTCTAACAGTTGCCATTATACTAATTAATTTTAGTTTCCTTATTCGAAATCTACATTAGAAGATTGTTTAATCATACGTTGGGTTGTAAAGAAAGTAGTATTCCATTAAACGCGCCTCATCTTGCTCAGTTTCCGATTACAATATATCATTCTTACTCTAGGAGGATGATCTCCTATTATTATATTTACCATATATGAGTAATCCGTTGATGATGTCATCAGGTTGTTGATGTTGATGAACAACTTGTGCTTCCTATTCATCATATTCATTCAAATTCGATGAATCAGAACCCGCCCATGATGTCATCAAGTTTATGATCTAGTTGTAAATCCCATTTCATATATCCTCATTAAAAAACAGTGTCATTAAACTTGATCCTACTTGCCTCATGAATTTTATGAGCTTCATTGTCAACATCTTTTATACTTATTCCACTTCTTCTTTGTTTATATGATTACCGGTATGCACTAACCTATTCGTAAGCACTTTTATTAAGTCGTCTATAACAATATTTCATTTGAGAAATGTTCCTATAACCAAGTCTTCCTTGAGTTTCCACCTAATTTGCATTATATAGTTCCTTCACTCATGCCTACAATCATGTTTTTTTCATAGATATCATCTTCATTGGTGATACAATATGCCGACATTAAAGTGATTTCTTCATCAGTGTCCCATTTATTCTCTTTTAGGTGTTTTCTGATATTGTGAGGTTTGAATATTTTCGATGACAGGAAATTGATTAAGATCTGAAAAAAACTAATTGTTTCTATAGCCTTGAAAGGTTGGATAATCTTGAGAATCGTCAAGATATAAAATGAAATTTGGATACCAAGGATCCATGGTAGCTAATACAAAACCAAAAGGGATTAGAAATGAATAGTTGAGATTAAATATGAAGTATGTTAATATTATACTCTATTTACAATAAAAAGTTATAACTTTTGGTATCTTTAGAATTTTTGATTGAGATAATGTCACATTTTTAAGATGATAATGTTTGTCCTATAAATATATAACCAACCATTGAGAAAATGACATGTTCCAGCCTTATCATTTTTAGCAAAACGTTGTTCAATTTCTGCAAGAAACTCTTTAGTCGTAATGGTCTGCTCATTTGTGCCTCTAAAGGCTTCTGGAACGCCGCGCTTAATGATCATCAGACTCATGCGGTTTGAGCGATCCAAAATTTGCATGGTTCCTCCTATCCTCATAAGTACTTGCAAGCGTGATGATGGGTTGCTATATCCGAAGTGCAAGATCAAGATCCATGCTACCGAGAACTAACATAATGTTCTCTTTCCATTCCTTAAAGTTAGTCTCATTGAGTATGGGAATGTGATTCATGTTAGATGATATTATTCCACAATTCATATTTGTTGTATTTTAGAAAAAAAATATTTAAATTAGTTTTATGCTCATTACATCGTTAATTATAATCAATAAATTCAGTTTATGACAACATCACAAGTTATCAACACAACATTATATCAAGTCTTTGGACAGTAATATTAACTTGCAACATATATCGTGTTTTAGTGATAAAACATTGACAATAAATTATGTCAATCAATAAGTTCATCTTTGGATCGACTTATTAATCACATAAAATCGAATAATTGCAAATGTTTACCACAACATATGTATTTATCCGACCAAATATTAACCTACATTTGGGTCGATTAATATCCGCATTAATAAACACACAAACCATAATATTTAAATTCTTTATAAATTAACTTTTACAAAAGATATCGCTTTGGTGATATATCGTGTCAATTAATGTATCGAGAAAGTAAATATTATTATAAATCTAATTTATTAATAACCCCCAAAACAAATCACAATGCAAAACATGGTGTCAAATTTAGACGTATGTAGTATCACAATTTTTATGAATTGTAAAATAGTTAGGACCACATGAGTTTAAATATTATATTTAAACCATCATAAAAATTAAGCAACAAATATTCAACAATGAAAAATAGTTATTGACAACGACTAGTAATATCAAGTATTTAGTCGTTGTTAGGCTCTATTCTTGGTGAAATTATATCATGTATACATTGATATTTCTCACTTTTTGTGCTAGTACTTGTTTGCCAAAAAAAGTTATAATCAGGGACTAAAAGTGGGCAAAAGGAAAGAAGGTTTAAAGATAAAGACAAAACAGTCGAATGAACACGCGCGTCGTGGGAGTGAAGCCATGCGCGACGCGCCACGTCAAGGATGAGGTGGTGAAGAGAAATTCAAACCCCGAAAAAACAGGGATAAGGCAGTACGCGCGACGCGGCTACAAGATCTGCGCGCCGCAGATTCTAATTTTCCACAACTATAAATAGAGGCTCTTAGGTTGAATTCAGCAAGCAAGGAACGACCCCTAAGGTGGACTTAAGGCTTCTTTGACTCCTAGTTTCGGAATTCAGCAACCTCATTTGGTATTTTTTATGTTTTCACTTTAATTTCTTATTTAGTTTAGTTGTTTTAGCTTTTAGCTTAGTGTTTCTGGATTGTGACAACCAGTAGCAGTAGGTTAAAGTTTATTATTTTTGTATTTTAATGTTTTGGATCTTCTAGTTTTGAGTTTTATGCAAGCAATCATTCGGTTCATGTTTTATTGCACTTTTTAGCTTTATTTGTATTTGGATATTTATTGAATGCTATTGGATTGTGTTCTTGTTTCTGGATTCTGAATATTGTTTCTGATTTCAGTAAGCAATCTAGGGTTAAGCTTTGGTTTAGTTCCATTTAGTTTATGTTTAATTTTGATTTTGGACTTTGCTTTGAATTGTGATTTTTGGGTGTTTTGGGGAAAGTGGAGTTACTCCATTTGACTGTAGCGTGACACTACAGTTGGTAAGCTATCGTCTTGTCTTGACCACCAAACTCTTGTGGATCGACCCTTACTACCGCTGTACTAGTGTGTGTGTGACTTATTTTCTTATTTTTGTTCGCACGACGACCTAGGCATGTCAGTTATAATCTTTTAACCGTACTCAACAATAAATTTATTCATAAGATATATAAGCATCTTAAGATAACCATACATACACATAGCAAAAGAAACAGACAACAAGAATTTCATTCATTTAATTCTCGGTTAAAAATAATAAATGTTCGTCCTTTTTTATGTTTATTTACTACAACAACACCTATCATATGTATACATTGACATCATAGGCTATAAAAAATCGACAGCTAAGCTTATCACATATTCACAGACAAGTCATCGTTCCTTATCAAGGGAAATAAAGTCAGAAAAAGTTATTGGAAAGTCCCTTCATTGAAACCAAATATTCATGTGATGTCTATATGCTACGACCGTACAACAAAAGGGTACAACTACTTCTCTTTACTCATGGCAATATATTTTGCAATAAACATACGCATATATTTTGAAACAAGTACACACAATTTCTTTTTCTCACCCTCTCATTTACGGCCAAATTTCTTTTCATCATCCTCTCATTTACGGCCAAATGAATAAAAATGCACAATGAAATAAAAAAAGGAAAAAACGATCATAGTACAATGGAGGAATAAACCAGGTATGATAAGTCATTTGAAACTTATATATGAGATCTTTAAGCCAAAAAGAAGTTTTCTAATACCAAATTTGAGTTGCTCTGATACCACTTGTTGATTATTTAATAATCAAAACATAAACGCGGAAGCTTAAACCTTAGATCTTTAATCTTGAATTTGGTTACAATAAAACAAAACAAGAAAGGATTACATACATGCTTCCATTAAGCTTTTCAGATCTGATATGTACGGCTTGGTTTTCCAGTTGATTTCAAAACTACCTCTAAAATCTGTCTTGCAAAACCCCACGAATTTGTGTGTGTATTTTCGTATGTCTTAATATGCTTCTATCACATGTTTATATAGATGGAGATATACTCTAATGTGAGAGAAAGGAAGGGCCTCGTCGAAATCATCGGCTTTCTGCCCAACGCCACGATAACTTTTTCTTTCCGGCTTAGCCGAACTACTTGGCTCGAGGAATTGAGGCTGATTCGACGCAAGCTCCCAAGCGACCCTGGGGACCCAATAGAGCTCACTACCCGCCTTTGCCCGCGGGCGGCATACCGAAAAAAGATAGGATAGAGTATCTTGAGTCAAACCGGGAACTCAACCCACAAAGGTAAGTATATATTCTAATAAAACTGAGAGTAAATTACAGTTTTAGTCCCTGTGGTTTACCTCTTCTTTTAGTTTTGATCCAAGTATTGAAATTTCACACTCAAAGTCCATATAGTTGCATAAAGTTACCACTCATCTTCCCTGCTTCAGGTAAAAAGACCACATTGCCCTTTTTAATTTCTTTTTTCCTTTTAAACCTATTAAATATTTTGATAATAAAAAAAAACCCTCACCCCTACCCCACTAACCCTCTCTCTCACATCACAGTATTCCTTCTCGGTTCTATCCTTTTGATTCATCCACATTCCAATCTGATAAACCAAACTATCGTTCCTCCTGGTTACTACGCAAGTATTCGGTTCAAGCATGAGCAAAACCATTTTTGCTTGTTGCACAATTAATATGATTTAACTCACTTGTTGATGGGGATGATGGGTGATATTTTCTACTTTTTACCGTTGCGTTATGCACAAAGGTATCGAGTTGATTCATTCATGTGTAGGTTTACAATGGGATTTTGTGTTTCTTTTTCAGAAAGTAGATGGAAACAATTACTGTTCTTGGTTTCATTATCTAAGTTATGTGCTTACGCCTCTATGGAGCTGTGATTTGTGTAGTGTAAGATCTACAGTTGTGATCCACTATGCAATGTAAGATCGTCGCAACCGATCACCAGCATCATATAAAAGGAACTTGTGACCCACAGAGCCACCGTCCCCCTGAGATCGACCGCCACCCCCCATCTTTTAGGCCACAGATGCCTCCTCAGGACCCAAGAAAGCCCTACTCCTTTGTTCATCATATTCTACCTGGAACGACGACCGGCAACAACTTTTCTCAGCAATGCTAACCAATCCTCCAACCGACTCAGCACCATTGATAACAGAAGGGAGGATGGAAAAAGCCTCACCGAAATCCATTATTCACCTAGATCTCATTTACGGATTTAAGCAGCTCACGCTCTCTGAGGACATATCAAAATCTGTTGCTGGTTCTAACCTCCATGTGTTCACCCTCGCAGTATAAGCTAATCTCACAGTCGTTCCTTTTCTTCAAATATCATTTCTTTAAATGTGAGCATGGAACCAGATTAACACATACTTTGCAACAAACGAAGGTGATATTTCTTGTAGAATTGAGACACCAGATTAAATTCTCTTGCTGGTACTAACCACCATTCATTTATTTATCGGTAAAAATAATAAATGTTCGTCCTTTTTATGTTTATTTAGTACGGCAACACCTATCATAGGTATACATTGACATCATAGGCTATAAAAAGTTGACAGCTAAGCCTATCACATATTCACATTTTTTTTTTGAACGGCAAATCTATCATACTCCTACTCCTAAACTACTCCTTGTTATGTTAGTGCTAGGGTTTGAACCCATGACCTCCTTGTTAGTAATCACCTTGTTAGCCAAGTGGGCTAGCCCCAACTTGTATCACATATTCACATACAAGTCATCGTTCCTTATCAAGGGAAATAAAGTCAGAAAAAGTTCTTGGAAAGTCCCTTCAATGAAACAGGTCTATATGCTACAACGCACAACAAAAGGGTACAACTACTTCTCTCTACTCATGGCAATATATTTTGCAAGAAACATACGCATATATTTTGAAACAAGTACAAACAATTTTTTTCCTCATCCTCTCATTTACGGCCAAATGAATAAAAATGCACAATGAAATCAAAAAAATTGAAAAAACAATCACATCCTCTCATTTGCGGCCAAATGAATAAAAATATACAATGAAATAAAAAAATAGAAAAAACAATCACAATGCAATGGAGTAATAAACCAGGTATGATTTAGTGGTCTGAAACTTATTTATGAGATCTTTAACCTAAAAGAAAAATTTTTAGTAACAAATTCGAGTTGCTCTGATACCACTTGTTGATTATTTAATCTCGAATTTGGTTACAATAAAACAAAACAAGAAATGATTACATACATGCTTTCATTGAGATTTTCAGATCTGGTGTGTAGGGCTTGGTTTTCTAGTTGATCTCAATACTACCCTTAAAATCCCTCTTGCAAAACCTCGCAAATTTGTGTGTGTATTTTCGTATGTATTAATCTGTTTCTCATCACATGTATATATAGATAGAGATATATACCCTAATCTGATAGATGAAAGGGATATGTAGGATCTTGAGTCAAACGGGAAACTCAACCCACCAATATAAGTGTATATTCTAATAAAATCGGTCCATCAACAATTTTATATTATTACCATAATTAATCTGAATGTAATAATAATAATAATGTATATGCATGGTCCCAAAATTATCTAACAAAAAGTATCAACAATTTTTATTTTTTATTGGTGGTGAGTTCTCGCAAGGAAACGGCCGACAGGGGTAGTCTAAATTTTCCTTTGTAAAGCTAATCGCACATACAACATGTCATTTGAGGCGAATTAAATGGAAAATAGACGACTGGATTAGGTCAAATTGTATCCGATTTCGATAAACCATCATGTCTATTTGTATTAGCGTATACATTTATTGTATTAATAATGTACAATTTATTATTGTATTAATAATATACAATTTATTATTTGTCTTTGTTACCTTATCAAGTCATTATCCATTCTAATAATGAAAATATTCAAAATTGATGGAAAAATAATAGATTTTTGAAACACCTATCGAGGAATCAGGTTTTGACGCGAGTTTTTAAACTGTGTAAGGGGTTTCGAAAATTATTTTTGGAAATTCCATGGAACTTACATGGTTTGAAGCAAGATTCGATTGAACTCTTGAAATAAATCGTAAAACAAGAACCAATTTTTGTCACCACAAGGAGTTGCGAAATAAATATTTTGAGGATGTTTAGAAAAATTGTGATATGAAAAAAAAGAAAAAAAGAAATAGCACATTAAATAGATACAAGTCGACAATGTCGTTCCGAATGAATAATGTACTTTCTAACTCATTAAAGTTATTTTGCTACTTAGTAAAGCCAATTTTAAAATACTTTCTATAGAAAAATTGTTTCACTACTATTAATGTAGGGAAAATGTTTTATAAGAATAATAAACTTTATCGTAAGTATACATTTAATCCTTTATTTTTTGTATACATATGACCATTATACTTTTTTATCACATTTAGTCACTTATATTTTTTTGTACACATATGACCATTAAACATGCATTTTCTATACACATTTAGTCATTTATGTTAATGGTCATATGTGCATAAAAATAAAAGTTTAATGGTCATATGTGTACGGAAAAAATAAGTTGCATGATCATATACATACAAAAAAACATAAAAATATGTACAAAACAAAAGGTTTAATGATCATATGTGTACAAAAAAAAATAACAGACTAAATGTGTACTTACGATAAAATTCTTTACCCTTAGATCAAGAGGTGTGGTAACACATCACTCTACACTACCACTCATTTTTTACTCGCCACATACACCTCACCTCAATAAACCGTCACTAACCTCTCGCCTTTTAAAATGTTGGAAATGATAAACCATCAATACCACTCATTTTTTAATTAAATAAATAATTAAACTAAATTAAAATAAATAACAAATTATATTAAATTAAATTAAAAAAACACTTCATTAAAACTAATATATTTAAGATTTTTACTAAATTTGTAAATTCATAAAAATACAGGACCAGAGTTGTAATTTTTGTTCTTCTTCTTTGTTGCTTCATTTTACCCTTCCTTCTACATGTTGTGTGTGTGTGTGTGTGTGTTTGAGAGAGAGAGAGAGAGAGAGAGAGAGACGTCCGGAATCCCATCAACCCGCACATTAGCAGGGGCAGACGCAGGACTCAAAGACTCTAGTGGCACCATTTTTTTCCAAGCATACATAATAACCAAAAATTTTTTTAACCTATGAGTACAGACATTTTCGGGTCGGGTCGGGAATATATAATAACACAAAAAAAACATACGATTGTATTAAATATAACAAATTAGTGTAAATGAAAAGTTGTTTTTGAGTCTTCGAGCACATCACTTGATTATTTAGAGGAGCATTTTCTAAAGTAACATTGAAAATGGATTTATTATCGTCCCGAATCAAAGATATTGTGTCAATAAAAAGCCCTCTAGAAAGAGAGTCACTCGACTCAAATAAAATCTCTAGTGGCACTATAATATAAAACAAAACTTTCCGAAAAATTTTACCCTTACGCAGTAAAAACGAGTAGTAGCACGGGATACCCCGTGCCCCTACTATGTCCGCCTCTGCACACTAAGGTCATCAACCTAAGTGGGATGGTGTACCCATGCGATGTTTTCGGTTCACGTAGCAACCCGCAAGCCGCGTGCTTCCCACTCCGATTAGTGTTATAAGTCATTTTCTCATTAATGTATTTCAAAATTAATCAAAAAAAAAATTAACAGACCGTTTTTTGCTATTCTCCATATGGTTGTTAAAACTTTAGATTTAAATAAAATTTGTATTTTAGTAAATATCTCTTAAATATACTTAGATTAATTTACAAAATGGGTTAAGTTTTAAATAATAATGCTGTTCCGTTATGGAAAGATTATATATATATATATATATATATATATATATATATATATATATATATATATATATATATATATATATATATATATATATATATATATATATATATATATATATATATGGTCCGGTTCCGGTGAGGACTCGCGAGGACACCTTAAAAAATTGAAAAAAATATAAAAAAAATACAAATCATAAAATCTAGAATAATACTATCTCATTATCAAAAAAAATTTGAAAAAAAAAATTTGCATCATAGCAAAACGTAATGATCCAATTTTTCTGTTTTTATTTTGGATCATTATTTCATTATAAAAAATAATGATCCAAAAGTTTTTTTTGAATTTTTTTTTTCTCCGATATAGTATTATGATCCATTTTATTATTTATATTTTTTTATATTTTTTTCAATTTTTTAAGGTGTCCTCGCAAGTCCTCACTTTAAGAAGAGTCTTCACCCGATCCTGATTCTCTCTCTCTCTCTCTCTCTCTCTCTATATATATATATATATATATATATATATATATATATATATATATATATATATATATATATATATATATATATATATATATATATATATATATATATATATATATATATATATATATATATATATATATATATATATATATACTAGCTGCGTACCCGCGCAATGCGGCGGCGGAGAATAGTTTCTTTTTGGCGATTAATTACTATCGGTGGCGAACATTAGTTTCATTCCGACGAATAATTTTCGGTATGAAATATAAGTACGTTTTTGTTTCTAGCGGCATACCTGCGCGATGCGGCGGCGGCGAATACTTCGTTACGACGAATAATTTTCGTGCAGCTATTAGCAAACGTCGTGTTTTTGGTTTTTAGTTTAACGGTTTTTGGTGATATGCTCGAGCAAAGTGGTGGTGACGATAATTTGTTTTAAAATACAGTTGTTCGATGGTGATTTGTCTATTTAGCGAAAATCAAAAACTGATTTTTAATAAAATGAAAACTATAAAAATATATATAATATTAATTTAGTTATATAGATATAAATCAAATAAATATTTAAATAAAAAGGGTTAAATTGGGAATTTGGGTATACATATACATGTCAAAAGGCTTACCATTAACTATATCAAAGATTTCTATGTTACTCATGGTGACAGCACCACTTTTTACTTTCCAGATCTGAAAGATATTGAATCGTTATTATGGTATATAACTTGGTTGAATATAAAGAATTAATATAACTGATATGTATGTAGAGATATTAATATAAGCTCAAAGATCTTTTATTCGAATTAACGATTCAAAATTTTATGACGTGATAATCTTTTTTATCAGTTTGGTGGATATATGCCTCACCTCACCCATGATTCATTTTTAATTATTGCTACTTTTTTTAAGTTTGGTACATTAATTAATTTTAACTAATTCATCTTTTTATGGATTAGCAGCAATTTTTTATTCTAACCGTTTAAAGTCATTATTCAAATATGGTGTCCATTCCTTTTTGCTTTCCATTTAACTTTTCCGTAATGGAGAAGCACGATATGACTATTTTAGAAAAAGATTGCTTTTGTTTCCAATAACTATTTTAGAAAAAGTTTATTAGTTGATTATACAGCTTTTATATTGTTTGCTTGCACCTAATATAGATAAGTGGTAACTAACCCTAAATTTTTATTGAGTTCAGCCGACATGTTCTCGTCCCTCTTCACTCTCGTCCCTCTCTCTCGTTCAACCTCTCGTATTTTGCAGACCATCTCTCCGATCTGCCGACCATCTCATCCGATCTGCCGACCATCTCTCCTTCTCCTCCCTTCCAATTCTACAGCCTACCACTCGGTGTTCAGAATCTTTCAAACAACCCGTCGATGCATTTCAAACAAAGAACCACCATCTCTTACGATCTGAAGACCACCGGCCCCGCTTCCGGATCTGATACCTACGCCTCCCTCCGATCTGGTATTGATTTGTTCTGATCCGCTTCCGGATCTGATACCTACGTCGTCGTCTCAATCACCGCCGATCCCGAAGAAACTGGTGACTTCTCCTCCCGGTGACCATCTCATGAAACCGATAAGGGTCACCCACCCTTATGTGCGATTTCAGATAAATCGAGGGGAGACCAAACTCACAACACGCATACACCCTCTTCGATCTGGTGTGTGCGAGAATATGAAATTGAAAAGTGTAATCGAGAGGTTCAGATGCGTAAATCGAGATCAGAAAATCGGTGACCAGAATCTTTCAAACAACCCGAAGAAACCGGTGACTTCTCCTCCCGGTGACCATCTCCATGAAACCGATTGAAGCTCTCCTTCTCCTCCCGGTGACCATCTCCTTCTCAGATTGAAGCTTTCGTTTTGTTTTTGATATTCAGGAATGTAGCAGTCGGTTAAAATATTCTAGTAAGTTTTTTTAAATTGATTTGATCTGCATTTTGAGGTTATTTTTGGTTTCGGATTATTGTATTTCCGATCTATTAAAATCCGATCAAATGTTCAAGTAAGATCCCTTTGTTCGTTGACCGACATTCCAGTGGTTTTGAATATACCTGGTTTTGGTTTTTTCTGGTACAGGTTTCGTTTTTTCGTTTTGAATAGACCTAGTTTGGTTCATTTTCTGTCTCTAGGTTGTAGTTTTGAATAGATCTGGTTTTGGTTTTTTCTGGTACAGGTTTCGTTTGATTAACAATTTTGCTACAATGTCGACGAATTTGGTTTAAATAAGCATGTTTCGTTTGGTTTGATTAGCATGTTTGGTTCAATAATTTTTGGTACAATTTTGTGTATTGTTTGAATTAATGTTAGAATTTGATGACTTTGTTCATTTTACTTTTTGCAGGCATGTGATACTTGACTTGGTAAGAATACTTATGTGGCCGATGGTAAAAACTCCTAAACAATAACCATTGGTATAACTACATGGGTATGAACTATGCCTTATATATGATGTTATTGATTTCATTTCACAAGTTTATCCATCTGACTGTACTTCATACATTTCAAGTAATGAATCTTTTGACCTAAATCTTCTAGCAAAAATTGCTTCATCTGTCTTTTTTTATTTTCATGAGTTTTTGTTTTCATCAATTTCTTAGTTTTGTAAGTAGGTTGCTATCATTCCTGTAAAAAAAAATAAAAACAACAAAACTTCATGTTTAAATTATTTTATGGTAACATTATAGATCCAGATTGCTGTAATTCTGTTATTAATATCAAAATGAATTTTGTTAGCTAGAACCATTGATTTTATATATTTATTCATATACCTTTAAACATTAAAAACAACAAAATTTAATATAAAAAAAATAACCAACAATTACAGCAACCTAGAAACAGACTAAATAAGAAACAATTGCATCAACCTGCAAAAAGACGTGTTTATATATTTATTTAATATGCAGAAAATAAATTGATAATATAATAAAAAAGTACAAATAAAAATACATTTATTTCGTAAATACATGATTTTAAACTAAATGATGCCTATTTGCCACAGGAAAACATTAAATGGAGAAATAGAAGCTGATCAACACAAAATGTGCAAACATATACTTGACGCATCAACACTTCAAGACTGGTCAAGCACAATTTGGTTTGGTGAGAGGCCTCCACATAATTTGTAGAGGTGGACAGAGAAGGGGGAAGAGTAAAAATGTTTGGGAGGGAGAGTGTCTATTTATACATTTTAGGTTGTGTTTTTATTGGTGGAAATTTTTTGGCAAGGATTACTTATTTATTTAAGGGTTCAGATTGATTTAAAATAAAGCTAGATCCAAGATGATCTCCTGCACTTTTACAGGATTGTAAAATTCAAAATTTTGAACATAATTTCAAAAGTCATGAACACTGATGTGATTTGAAGATATGGCTCAATCTCTACAGTGCATATTAGTGGATTGTATCATCCTTTACCCGTGTCTTATTCAGCTGGTTTGTTTATTTGTAGATTAAAGTAAGTATAATAATGTAAGAAGGGTCCACCGTGTTTGGTTGAATTAAAGTAAGTATAATAATGTAAGAAGGGTCCACCGTGATTGTGTGTTTTTTTACCCGGCTGTCTTTAATAGTGCATAACAAAATTGTAACATAGGTATGATAAGTTGTGTATTGTGTATTACAATTTGTACAGTCTTAAAAATTAAGACAATTGTGCATAAGGGGGTTGTAATTTATATATGGTTTATAGTATAGTATAGATATATATATATATATATATATATATATATATATATATATATATATATATACTAGCAGGCGTCCCGCGCGATGCGGCGGCGGTGGGGGGGGGGGGGGGTAGGGTGGCGGGGGTATCGAGGTTGGTTAGGTTAGTAATGGGTAGGCGGTTAACTGTTTTATTTGGTCATTTTAAATTGAAAAAGAAGTTGGTGTGTACACACACTATGCAGCGGACGGCGATTAATTTCATTTACCTGAATAGTTTCTGGATGGCGATTATTTTCCTTTCATCAAACGTCGAATGCGAGGTACAGTGATTAGTTTTGTCGTTGAATAACTATCTTTTGATATGCATTGAATGATTTGGTTTTGCTAATGGATTATTGCAGTAATTATGGTAAAAAATAGTCAAATGTGTCGTCCAACAGGGGCGGTGAATAGTTTTCTTACGACAAATAGTTATCTTTCAATCATTAGGATTTTAGAGAGGGTGGTATTTTGATTTAGACATAAATATGCATATTTCTTGTTATGTGTTTGAAAAACAAATGTACGTTGCTATTTTACGTTAAATATACATTGTACAATATATTTTAGGGTACTTGTCCATTATCACAAGGGAATTTGTATTAGAAATAAATATGCATGCTTCTTGTTTAGCATTTAAAAAAATTTTGTGTTGCTATTTTGCATTAAATATAAAAAGTACAATATTGTCTCCGGGTACATGCCCATTATCACCTCGGGGGATATATTTTTCCAGAACATGTCATATTAAAAAGCACTTGAAATACTGCAGTACATGGTTTCCGTTATGGTTTATGGTTTACATTTTGCGGTATGGGGTATGTTGTCTACCTTATGCGGGTTTGCTGTTGAATTATGCAGGTTAAGTTGGCTGTATCATGTCTATCTTATATGTGTTTGTGTTGAAGCACATGACCTGGTTAATTATGCAAGCTTCAACTTCATTTTGTCTGTGATATAATATTAAATTATTAAAAAAAATTTGGTATTTAGGATTTAATTTAACACAAAAATAGTTTTAGGTTGAAGCCTCATGTTGGCATGGTCGTCCAATACATCCCATGTGGGGAACAAAACATTTAAAGAATGAATGTGATAATTTAATATCCTTTTGTTTGAGAACCATTAAGTGAAGCAAATGACTAAAGTATCCTTGGTGGTATTCTTACTTACGTCTCACCCATGTCAGTTATTCCTTTGTCCAACACAACCAAAATTAACGCCACATATTTACGCAAATACACACAAGCTATTGAAAAACATTGGTGGTTTACCTTTTGGTCAGCCATCTGCTTCACCGACGTAATAATAGATGAGTGTAATGTGTTGATAAGAAAATATATGAAAGTACAATGATATAATACAATATATTTTCAAAGTATAATGCCTAAAATAAAATAAAAAATTAAAGTACCATGTTGTAATAGAATGTAACGAAAGTAGGATAACAAACCTGTGAAATGATTGGGGTTAGGAGATCATCTTGACTATATTCTTCGGGACAAAATGGTTGACACACGCTTTTGTAATTGACTTTTTCAGCCTTAACCCGTATAGGATTGTCCACAAACTGGGTCCCACTTCCTTCCCCTATCGAGAAAATTACCTTACTACACCCGATTTTCTGACCTAAACCGTAGTCATGTTGAAGTACATTTAATCCTCCTTGCATATTATTCGTATGCAACGAACAATCAAAGGTCAAATCCGCACCTTGTACACCCTAATTTTGCGATCTGTTTTGATTTCCACCATAGCTTGGAATTCCAAATTACCCCTGACAGAAAACGATTCCTGGTCAACTCGGTTACGTGATTCCCCGGTGAAACTACTGAACCGGAAAAAACCGGCGGTCTCAACACGTGATTATAAATTTGCCTTTGACTTTGGCTTTAACTTTGAGTTTGACATTGACTGGTCATTAGAATCATGCCCACAAGATGCTTCGGCTCCATACTTGTGGGAATCCCGTGAATCAAATTTATCGGCTTTGTGATATTACTATTATGCCCTTGTCGGTTTTGGACTTGCCCGTATCTGGGCTGCGGGTTCTCGAAGCTAAAAATGTTTCTTTGATCATTTACGGGCACGGAAAATGGGGTTTTCGGGTTACCTAGACCGCCCAAGTGCCGCCGCTTGTAAGAGTAATATCGGTAGTGTGTCTCCAAATGCATGGGGAGAATTGGAATTTTTCGGGATAACTTTATGCTTCTTTTTTAATTTTTTAAGTAATAATTAAGTTATTGTAGTTTTCTCATCCCCAGGGTTATATTTGTAATTTTTTGCTAAAATTTGTTACTGTAGTTCTTCTTACCTCCAAAAACCAAAATATATATAGAAATATTAGCCAACAAAGCATTGTATAAAAACGTCTTTCCAGTTCCACTGTGACCGTCTATGAAGAAGACTCCCGAGATATCTTCATCCACGTGCCTCATTATCTCATCGTATGCGAATTTCTGGTCGGCATTAAGAGATTCTCGTGCATATAAGTGTTCGTTATCCACAACTATAGCATATTCTTCTTGCACCTCACGGGGAACTGTTGATTGTAATATACCATCTCCATTGACACTCGGAAGATCAAAATCATTAAGATTCTTTCTATGCATTGTAGTAAAACTTGAATGTCGAGAAGTACCAGATTCTAGACTCGCTTGGAGCTTTGATATTGTTTCCTAAAATCTTCAGAAAGAGAATCATAGTGGTCATCCCATAACTTCTGAACATCTCCCGGTTCACAATAAATTAATAACGTTGCAAATAACCTTCTAAGTGCACATGGTAATAAAGTATGAGAGTTTGAGATAGTAAGAACATAGAGCTTTGGAAATTTGGAAGGGGGGGACCAACTTTCTAGAATCGAATTTTCAAAATCAGTCCAAGTGTTTTCACTGTTCCAACTTTTTATAATCTTTGACTTTATCAGTTTATCTAGATTAATTTGAGAGTCATTGAAAATATTCTTTCGTCTAACCATAATATTCTTCGAACAATCACCAAGCGATATACATCAATGTCACTTAAAATCTCCATTAAGTCAACAATCATGCCATCTTTAGGCGTCTTTTGTCAAAGTGATTTTTCGTGAAAACTCAAATCTCAAACTAAGAAATCCATACAATATGATTCTCATCTACAATAATAAATAAAAATAATACTAAATAAATTCTAATTTATATATTTATATATCTAAAAGGATTGATATTACCCTTTAATTTCTTTCATATTGTTGTTCATGAATTCAGGGTACCTGCATATTTAGATGTATACCTTGTGTAATCTTCACGAATTTCATTTATTCCAGCCTATTTAAAATAAAAAACATATATTTAGAAAAGTGGATTAAAGAAACTATAGACAAATATATCATGAAATCAGCTACCTCAGCGATAACAACAGGGTGTCAAAATGGATTCTTCGGTTTCTAAACAAATAACAGGAACACCGACTTCTAGAAGTGTGGCTGTTTCGTCAATTAGGGCCATTGTTTTTGAAGGATTTACTGAATTCACTCTAGGGCTCAAAAATAATAATCAATCTCTATGGAGAAGCTATTGACTATTTTACCTAACCACTCTAAAAAGCTTTTCACATAACGTTTAATCTATTAATAGGTATTTGTAATAGAAATGAAACAAATGCATTCATATATGATATATCACTAATGAAATATAAAATGTGATACTTAGAAACCCGTCAATAGAAAAATGTATATGATTGGGAATCATAGCAACTGAAAAATGTGGCTTTATTTAAAATGTTACAAGGCTCAAGGCATTCACTATGAAACAAAACAACTGGAAATAAATTCAATATTGGGAAATGAATTCCAAAATTGCAGACACCCAAAATAGCTTCTTATTCTTCTTCACTGTATGCCAAATTACATTAGATTTACCATTGGTTCAAATTATTTACAATTTTAGAACTTGTGAAGGGTGATAATGATGGCAGCTCCACCCATAAAACCAACATATGATAGCAAGTATTATCTGATAAAGACAGCCCAAAAATACTTCATTTTTTGATGACTTACAGTAACAAACAAAGTCTTGTTGGCCATTAGTTTACCTCATAACTCCAAGGATAGTAAGAATTTTTTTTTTTGTATAATTAATGAACATTCTTACTGTAAAAATAAAAAAAATTCAAATGTATTGTATAAACAAAATTACCTCGTTGAAATCGATTTAATTTTTATAAAAGATTTTCAATACATTCCAATCTACATGTAAAGCATGTACATTTTTTCCAGCTAAACAATGTTTCAAAGGTTCCGACCCGCCAACAATGAGCAAAAGCCCCTCACTTAGCTTATTAATAAGCGGATTTATGTACAGCTTTATAGTACCCACCATAGTCATATCCATTGTTCTAGCTGCAAAATCCAAACTTATACTAATACAAATATAAGAAAATGATTATTAATTTTAAAATACTAAACAGAAAAATAATACATTCTACTCAACATGATTGAGGATTTACCTCTACCCCACCACATGCTTGGATACAAACATTTTCTAAACCAAATAATAATAATAATTACACACTTTCTAAGAAGAAATGCATCTGTTGGAGGAGTTCCCCCCCTTAAAAGTCAATGGGAAGTTGCAACTGAAGCACATACTTGGTGCTGGTCGTTAAAGATTATCAGATGTTTTTATTGGGAGAGATAGAAAGTATTTACCTAATAAGAGGTTTCTTTTAATGGATGGATCGGTTCATCAAGCATGTAAAGGACTGTTACATGGGTAACTTCGCTTACTCTTAGATTCCTTTTATCATAATTGGACGATTTTACCCTAGCGAATCAAAATTAATCTCTGATTTCTGGTGGCCTCTAATGCCTTGGTACTTGTTCATATTCGGAGGCTTGGGGGAGTTCTGGCCTGCTGTTTAATACGATTATAAGTATTTAAGTATGGGATAAAATGAAAAAAAATAGCAACGGAATTTCATTTTCCTACTTGTTTTTGCCTTCTGATTACAGCATTGTACCTTGAACAATTTACAGCAATAAATACAAAGAAATTTTTACTGTTACAAATGGGTAGATTTGAAAAATAGTCCTAGTAAGAAAAAAAATGAAAGTCTAATGCTCTAATTGGTAAATTTTTCGAAGCACAATGCCTTAGTAGAGAAAACATGAAAGTACAATGAATGTTGTAATAGAGTGGATGAAAGTAAGATGTCAATTTTGACACAACCATCATGATAAATTCTCATATGTGTGTATATATACTTGTGATGAAATAATAATAATAAGTTGCAACTATGGAAAAATAGAGAAAGACTGACAGCAAGGCTTTTCACCAAGTTGTTCACCATGCTGCTTGATGTTTTCCACTTTGATCTGCCCACATGTTTTATTTCTCAAGATTCGGTTTATTATTGTATAAAGAAAATGACAACATTACATCCAACTCACCTTTTCTAATATTTCTTCAATTAACTTTTCAGGATCAGCAAAAGAGTTTGCAGTATTCGACATCTTCTCCTTCTGTGGACCACTGGATACCTTTGATGCTTTGCCTACATCAATCACCCAAGACCAGAAAGCAATAGACAGCTAATAAAGCTTTTAAACACCGAGTTAACTTACATGAGCCCCACTTCCAGATCCAGAATAACGACGTACAATCATCAAGTAACCTGTAAATGCAACAAACTTTGGATGTAGCAAATTTTATAAAGTTATCATCGAGTGAACATCTAGACCAAATAGTAATTATTATTAATGAAGTTTGACCATATTGATCTAGAGCTTATTTATAATAGCAACCCACATCCACCAAGAACTCAATGATTGCAATAATTTTTGTAATTCACCCAATTCCATCTGATAAAAACCCACATGCAGCATTCCAACATCACTTGTTAACAATATACAAAGGTTTAAAGTCAATAAGAAGATCCGGTTTCCTGTTCTTTGTTGAGTAAATGGTGTGAGTGAGGGGCAGTGAAAGAGAAGCAACAAAACAATTACTTTTTATGTTTCAGTCGATCAAGTTGGACTTAGTAACTTATGCATTTTGGCACTTAAGGCTTCCTCAACTCCTGTTAGCTTTTATATAATTTGCCCAACCTAATCGGTTGAGGGCACCAATATTTTTTGGTTGGGGGCACAACTTAATTGAAATGAAAACTTACCTAAATTTCAAGGTCATCCCGTGTAAAAAGAATTTATGCGAATGAGGCACTTCCCTACATTCCCTTATCTCTAAACCCACCCCTGGATAGAAAAAAATGAGTAAAAAACTAAAAAACACTTTTGAAATAAAAAAAAATCAGACCTTTAGAGATAAAGAAATAGAGATGGGGAGGTCGGTGGTTGATGTAGACTTTTTTAAGATCAAGGGGATTTAAATTACAAACCAGAAACCATTTGTCTCAGTAGAGAGTGTGATGAAAACTGTGTAGTCTATCCTGAGACCTCGTTCTATTCTCGACTTGAACACCAACACCATGTTTTCTTGATCTTCCAAGCCCATTTAAATTGATTTAAGGTACAACCACAATAGAAAAAAATGTATTTCAAAATGGTGAAACCAAATATCAAAATACGAAAATGAAATAAGAAAAATTAATTCCAAATCAAATACAAAACCAAAGGTCAGGCGATGCTCATTCAGACATTTGGTCGAACACTTGGTGTGCCTATTCCAAGAAAGAAAGAGAAAACATAAAATCATTTGCTCTATGCCAGCCACTTTAATTAACATATAACAATAATAATAAAGGAAAGAAAATGGAGAACATAAAAAAACAAAATATTATGTATTGTAGTGGCTACCTTGATATTAGATGGTTTTTTGGATAATCATTGCGCCTGTAATCCAAAACAATGTCAAAGAGCCAAGATGGTGAATAGTCATTTTATAATCACGCCTGTAATCATTGCGCCTCATTCAGATATTTTCTATAGAAAAAGTTCATGCCCTAAAGCAATATCTAATTATTGTATCATATGTATCATATGCAAGTAACAGACTATAGATCGAATTTTCATGCTAGTGAGAATACACATTTGTAAATACCACATAAAATGGGTTTTTTGGATTAATTGCAAAAAAGCTCAACTAAGCAATGTACTTTTTATGTTAGTTTGAGGCTAATTGCTGAAACATAAAGTATATTGCAATTACCCTTAAAAAATCAAAGAATGTATTGTATAAATGGAAGTATTAAAAACAAATTAGAGCTTCTAGAAACAACAAATTAATTCGTTTAACAGCAATAGGAAAATGCAAGTTCATTTCCGTTTCACTTTGGATTCAAATAGCAAAACAGAATTAGCACCAAGCTGAACCTGATCATAAGCATACAAACTTCAATTAGATACAATCTTTAAGAATCAAGAAAGAAGATGTTAAGTTTGAAGTATGCAGATGCTTCCAACTTTTAGAGAAATCATCTGCATTTGTTAATGAGATTTTTTTAGTAATATATAGTCGAATTAAAATCTACAACAAATAGCGAGAGCCTGACATTTAGAATAAAAAAATACCGATGAGAAAGAAAGCTCACATTTCCTTCCAGGGGAAGATTTTGATTCTCATTTTCCGGTGAAGAATTTCAGCCCTAATCAGAAAACCCATGAATATCAACAATACCTTGAAGGATCAGTTTACATGGATAATTATCTTTATTCCTCTGTCTGCGTGTCTACTTAAATCACATCAGCCAAAAAGATCTACAAAAAAACAAAGACCTGTCAACACCCACACAGTTAAACACATACACATACACATAGTTATAGAGAGGGTATTGAGAGTGAGAGAGGAAGAGACAAACACACAATTTAGTTGTATGAAGGTAAACTTTGGACTTGATTGACTTTATACCAGTTGTTTATATCAAAGGAACTAACTTCATTTTCCTAAGCCCATACTATTTTGGTCAAAACTATTGACCAAAAACATGAAAAGCTCACCTCTACGATTACGATGGCTAGGGTTAGTAGTTAGGAGGAAGATTCCGTGGTAATGGCATGTTGTCGGAGACCTTGGGTGGGGTGTGATTGAACCCACCATCCAATCAAACAAAACACGAAAATATGTCAAGAACCAGAGATGTTCTTTATAATTATGTTCAACAGCTATATAAGGGAACTCAAATATCCAATCAATTCAATGATTGCTTTTGAAAATTTAACAGATGAGATTAGAAACATACCAATTTGATTGCAGATAATCAAAGAACCGATGATTGATATCACAAACTATTTACCGTGTACTCTAACTCCACAAAAGATATTGACATAAAAACTGAATCAACAGCCCTAACCAGTGACGAATCCTCAACGTTTTTCTTCAATTGACCCTAACCAATAACGATTCATCGTCTCTTCTTCTGTCAGATTTGACCGTTCAATCATATTTCTTATTTCCTCAAATAGGGCCAATATTGAAATCGTAATACAAGGACACCAATAGTTAGAATAGAAGGCGGAGAGAACTGGGAAGGGGGAGATATGAAGAAGTAGTGAAAAACATACCCGTGAATCGTCCATTCGTCTGGCTTCTGTCATGCTTCTTGTTTGGAATCAAAATCAAAGTAAGGTGTCAATCAGCAATGACGGGAGAGGGGTCTCCCTCGTTTTATACACGCTGATGTCCGAGAATACGGGGGAAGTTGAGAGAGATGGGAGGCTGAAGAGGAGAACGTGGGAGGTTATATGGGAGTTGGAGGTGAAGGAGATTGTGGGGATATAACCACCGATTTTGAGATTCGTGGGAGGTTGATTTTGTAGAATTTGCAGTCGTGTATGAGAACGTGGGGAGAAGAAGAAGGAAGCAGTGGGATTGGGATTAGAAACCGTCAATCAATTTTGTGCATTAAAAGGCTTGTAACTTTTGTGTTGAACGCTTTACGTTTGTACATTGAGGCAATACGTTTTATAATATAGATATATATATATATATATATATATATATATATATATATATATATATATATATATATATATATATATATATATATATATATATATATATATATATATATATATATTAGTTTACGCTTGCAAGGGAAAACGAATTTTAATAGTTTAAGTCGCTTGAATTATGCTTTGGGATTTTATTACAACTAGTGTATTAGCCGTCCGTGCGAAGCTGCGGAAGCCCGGTATATTGAAAAACGCAGCTCGACAAAAAAACAAATTATGTAAAGGACGAAAAATATAACAAGGGACCGGAATCGTAACTTACGAAATACTAATAATATAATTGTATAATAAATAGGGATGAAAACAATTAATTCGAAATTAGTTCAGGTAAAAAATTAAAAATATAAAAGTTTGTTATAAGAAGAATCAAAAGTGCTATTTTCAAATAAAAGTTTATTTGTATTTTGTATCATATGATGTAACAATTATATTATGATCTTAATTTAGTAATTATGGATCTGAAAAAAGTAAAAAAAAAATGAATAATAATTTTTGTGAGAGAAACGAAAGTTGCTGTTTAATATATATATAATGTCAAAGAAATTTGTGACCTTTTAACCATTTGAAAAGGCTCCTCCTGGTATGCCAAAAGGACAAAATGGAAATTGGAAAATAGAAACTAACCTTATAATGGACTTGGTCCACATAAATATATTCAATATTGGAGTAATTTAATAAAATAATAATATCATTTTTTATTAATTTTTTCAATAGTTATGGAAGATGATAAAACAAAAGAATTTTATGAATCAAAATCAGTATTATAATTTTATTTTTAACAGGGTACCCTTCAATTAGAACCCCGGTCACTTCTATTTGGAAAGTGCTTCCCCAAAGTCTCTACGTCACTTGACCATCAAGGTGATTGTATTATAATTTGTAGATCTTTTAATGTATTGATGAACAAAGATATTAGTTGTAATTTTTAAAATTAAAGGAACAATCGGACACATTAAAAAAACCAAATTTATTCCCTGACGACGAAAATAGTGTAATTTTGTAACGTCATGAAAACTACAATATTTTCTGTTTAAATAACACTTCACCATCTTGTGGGTTTTGGTGCTTTAGTTGCAATTAAATAATATTAGACTATACTATCTAGACGTGGTATGATCAAATTTGTCTGTTAAGTCTAATTTCCAAATAGATAATATCTATCCTTGCACATTTTTATAAATTTTAAATCTTATACTCCTAGTCAGCGATCCAAATGAATTGATTATATCACCCTTTGTGATTTATTCTATTTTATTTATTATATAAAAAATAAATAAATTTATTTTAATATATTCGACCCACTCATCCCCACCCGAACTCATTCCTACGCCCCTCCCCCTTCACCATCACAGACATATTTCTCTAGCTACGTCTTACCCCCTCTTGTCCTTCCATTTATGTCACTCACACCAGCCCTCCCTCCACCTCTCTCCCCACCGTCGCAACCACTGCACACCGCCACATCATTGCACCTCATGCCACAAACTGACAACCTATGCCCTTGAACCATCGTTGGCTTCTCTCCTCAAAACCACCGTGTTATTTGATAACTAAAATTAGTTCTGATTTTGGTCATTGTAAGGTTCTCCAAGAATTAGCTTGGGCGAGGCTTCCTATGACCTTAACTTTTCTAATTTTTTATAAGTTGTCTTGTTTTCTAAAGTTATTTAGAACCCATTAGTTTCCAAAGACTATTCCTCAACAACAACTAGGTGAGGCCACAATGCTAGGGGTTGGCAGTAGTGGGTCGAGACTAAGGTGGTCACAATCTCCTTCTATATAGCCCGTAAAAACAAGTGTAGGACCCCATGACGACTGGCTTGGTGTGAGATATAAAACATCTCAAAGATAAAAGATATAAAAACTGATAAAACATGATGACTAATCTGATATAACATATATAGAAATAGTAAGCATAATATATGATGAACTCTTCAGCGAGGGAGAAGTTCTCTAGAACACAGTCTCTAAAACTATGCTAGACTATATTTTTGGTGCATACAACAAATGACAAATATCTATCTGTATATATAGAAGAGAAGAGAATGCTCCTAATAAAACAAGAATATTCTAACATTGGTATCACTCAACATTGTAGAGTATTTCCAGCTCCAAGAATCTCACCCTAAATGCTTACTTCTAAATATGTAAGCATGTATTTTTTTAGTCATTTTACATATATAAACTAATCCAAACATTTTAAGAAAATAACTTATTAACTTATAGCTAATAATCAATCTCAAACACTTTTTTTTTTTAAATCTCATTTTTCTTACAACATAAGTCAATAAGCCCTTATACCAAAAGGTGTTTATTGAGTTAAATAAGCAATCTCAAACCCCCCTTAAGATCTCAATTGATGGTTTTGATAACAAATTATGCATCCTCTTTTATATTCGCATCATCTGCCCCTTCTTTTCTAACCAGTGACCCACGCATGAGTCTCTCCCCCTCCGTCATTGCCACCAGCTCTTGTCTTTTTCTTCACTACCATAAAATTCTAGGTGTCTTGATAGGGTTTAATGATGTAAAATTAACTCAGAATTTTGTAGAATGTTTTAGAATTCAGTGTACTATCTGTAAACAAGTTTTGTATTAAAATCATGAAATTAGATGGATTTGAGTTGGACCGGAGAATATTACAGTGGAGGAGTGGGGGAGTAGTGGGATGGTGGTGGTGTGGTGGGTAGTGGGTGGATGGGTTTTGTTCCTGGTCTTCTTCTCAAAGAGTTCACAAAAACATTAACTAAATAAAATTTGATTAAGTAATTTTATAAAATTAAATGAGGGCTAAACTAGTCATTTTGTACGTGGTTAATAGAGTTGGATAGACTGTAACGACCAAAAGAACTAAACTTGATGTATTTCCAAACTGTTAGTGTATCTCACATTGGTGCGACACGGTCTTATAAGTTTGTATATATGTTTGAGTCTCCCCTCTCTCCACAAGGGCTCTTTTGGAGAGACACTATTGGGCTCTACATATATTTACATGGTATCAGAGCCGGTGTCCCGCATCCCTGTAATCTCATCGAGCCTACGTCTCTGAGAGGGAGTGTTAGTGTATCCCACATTGGTGCGACACGGTCTTATAAGTTTGTATATATGTTGAAGTTTCCCCTCTTTCCACAATGGCTCTTTTGGAGAGACACTATTGGGCTCCACATATATTTACAGAAACCATAAAGGACATCAAATTTCTATCCTATAACAAAGTGTATATCATAGGGACCAAAGCTGTATTTTACTCTTGATTATATAAACATATTAATTAGTACTACACTACGTCTTTGTTAACTCCATTCCTTGTTCATGTACTTCTTTCATACATAATAAAGAAGATTTCGTTGCTTTTTTAGTATATATATTTTTGTATTGTAACCAAAATACGAAGGTTCTGCTTTTGTTAATATTCTCAACTACAACAACAATTACAAATCCCTGTTGACTTGTGTTTTTGTTTAAACCCGTTAAGTTTAGACAAACAAGTTCTTAATTACGATCTTAAATAAAATAAGAAACACAAAAGTCAAGAAAATGTTTTTTTAAAAGAAACTGATTTATTTAAGGGAGGCATCCATTATTATCCAAAAAGGTTGTAAGGATAACTTGCATTGTTTGTGTGGTTTGCCGGCTGACTCAGACTTTTGAAATGTATTGCCATTAAAGATTTAGAGCAACTCTTCTAGAAGAATACAACAGTGTTTGCTTCCTATTCGTCGTCTAACGTGGGATCACATGTGGGCCAACATTATCGTTTACTTATTCTTTTGTTACATCTCGGTTTATTTGCTTGTCACGTCTTATAAGTCTAATATTAAATCGCTTTCATTTTTGAATATTTTTATTTATAAATTAATAATGCTTACAAGATTTGATTGAAACTGACTATGCATTTAGTAGCTTATCCGATTTTGTTTTGTTAATTGATTTGTACTTAGTAAAGCTTATGTTAATTTATATGTGAAGTCAATACATCATTTAGTATGAAAAATGTATAATTTAATTGAATTACTAATGTAATTATTGTTTTGAAAATACAACAGCAATCATAGAAGTGAGATGTCGAATTGTCGATGGTAATCCATATGTGCACTTGTCAAGTTGTCTTTTGAAAAATGGTTATCGTATTGTCTTTATCAATGCAAGATGACTATTTTATCCACTACAAAAACCAAGTTATCCCATTTCATTTTTTTGTTTTATGTTATCTAATTTATATAATTTAAACTTTTTTATTTTATATTTCAGTCTAAATATATATGTATAGGATATGCTATACTATTTTTGATAATAAAAAAAAAAACGACCACACTCTCATTCTTGCTTATATCGTCATCATCGGTCGTTAACTATAGTTTTGTAGTGGCGGCTTCTTGCAACATGGGTGGAGGATTTTGGGTTCATTCTACGACGTACAACTATCTCTTCATAATTATTTCACTTGCGTTGGAATGAAAGGAGATTTAAAGGAATGCCTTTTTGAGTTTCTTTGATTGTCATTGGAGAAGATTACTCTAATTAACTATGAGCGTGGAACAGAAATGGAATGAACAAGAATGGGAGTAGCGAATTGTAAACATGAAGAAGGATGTTCTGTTGGGGATTATGTGAAAATTGGAAATCCGGATTGATTCAGGAAACGTGGTATACACTTTCCTTGTTTGATAATTCGACCCTAATGCCTTGGGTTCACGAATTTCAAACTGAGGATATTTCCTGAAGAAACGATTTTTGATCTTAGGCACAAGAATCAAGAATCTGATTGAAGAAGATGATAGAAAAGAAGTTAGTGTTCGTTCTCTGTGTATCAGGAGCGTATATTCAAACTAGGGCAGTTTACAAGAGTTTGCAAGTTACGAAAATTGACAGAATCTACCCTGGAACCCTGCTAGGGGCGCTGCCCCTAGGACCCCGCAAAGGGGGCGCAGCCCCCTTTGAACCCCTGTTCAAGGGGGCAAGCCCCCTTGAAACCCCTGTTAAGTCTGCTTACCGGCAACATTTAGTTGATACAAGTGTGCACTCCCGCACCTCCTAACTTGTATCAAAACTAAAATTGTCACCCTTGATACACTTATTAATTCCATTACACCTAATGTAGTTGGTGACACTAAAAATCACCAACATGTTCTAGTTAGTGATAGGGGTGGACCAAATAATACAACTAACCTAATGGCGTCCACTTTCTACTTTACTAACTTTCCTCTAGATAGGGATTTTCGTGGATTATAACGGTTGTGTGTTGAACAAAGAACAATGGCAAATGTATATATTGCCTGGAAACAGTCAAAGTTACGGAAGCGTTTTGGATTAGTTAAATTCTTAATTGTCGAAGATGAGATTTCTTTTGCAAAGAAGTCGTGTTCCATGTGGGTCGGGAAACACAACATTTTTGCATCCATAGCTAGCTTTCATCGTGAAGAATATAAATAAACATCGATGGGTGAATATACATGAATCAATGCCTTGAGAAGGTGTCTCGATTTATGTTGTTGTCTCAATTTAAACATAATGATGATCATTCTAAGTCTTATGTAAATGTGGTTTCAGGTAATGGTAATCGGGATTCTCAAAGAGGATGGAAATAATGTTGTCATCGATGTTAAGGACCTTTTATGCTTCATTCTTCTTCTTGCATTGCTCTAAGTAATGTACATGATGTTCATGTTATTGCATTTTGTATAAATTGTGTGATAATGAAGGTTTCATTGATTTCGAGATAAATTATAGTGGAGGCACATGAGTTTGGCTGGAATCCAAGAAAAGTAATGTTTGATTCAAGTTCAAACAACATTATGAAATTAAATCAGAATTAAATCGGTATTCTAAGTAGACATGGAACCATCTAAATGAACAAGTTATTAGTAACTTTAACTCCGGTGTTCTCACTCGTTCCCAATTAGAAGAAAGAAACAACATTTTTAACAAAAAACCAAGAAATATGTATGTTTAATGTTTTCATTTCAAAAATAGAACCAAATACAATTAAAAATGCAATGGAACAGCCTGATTGGGTGGAGGCAATGTAAAATGAATTAACATAGTTTGTCGTTTAATACCAACTCCCTCTGATGCTTTTGTAGTTGACCTCAAATGGATTTTTAAAAATAAACTTGGTACTAAAGGAAATGTTGTTCGTAATAAAGCACGTTTAGTAATGAAAGGGCATTGCCAACAGGCGGATATTGATAATGAAGAAACATTGGCTCCCATTGCAAGATTCGAAGACGTTAACGTCGCACATAAAAACTTTGAAGTTTATCAAATGGATGTTAAATGTGCGTTTCTTAATGGAAAACTCGAAGAAATAATGTATGTGGAACAACCACCTGATTCTTGTTAACGAAAAACTTCCAAATCATTATTATGTCATTGATAAAGCATTCTACACGTGAAATCAAGCACTGCGCATCTGGAACAAAACTTTAACTCGTTTTCTGAAACAATCCAATTTCAAACATCATTCAGTAGACCCCATATTATTCTGAAGGAAAGTTGGTGATCGTCTTATGCTCGTGTAAATCTACGTCGGTGACATCATTTTTGGTTCTACTAACTCTGTTCTAACCAAATATATTGAAGAATTAACGTAGAGCAAGTTCGAAATGAGCATGATTAACTTCTTTCTTGGATCACACATAAAGCAAAACATTAATGGAATCTTCATAAAAGACAATTAATATACGAAGAGTCTGTTTAGTCTCTTCGGAATGGAGAACTGTACTAGTGCTAAAGTTCCCATAGTTTTCGGCACCAAAGTAAGTTTATCACTTGACAAAACAGCATTAGACTTGCAAAACTATCGAAGCATGATAGGTTCTTTATTATACTTAATTGCAACTTATCTTGATAACATGTTCAATGCTTGTAATTGTGCTAGGAATCAGGAGAACCCTAGATAACCTCATATAATTGTTGTCAATAACATTTTTCAATATTTGTACGTAACACCTTCTTTTGGTCTATGGTATCCAACAAACTTTGGCTTCTTCATACAAGCCTATTCAAATGCAGACATTGGTGGATGTCCGATTGATTGAAAAGGCACCACAGATGGATGCCAGTTCCTTGATGGCAAAGTTATAAGTTGGAAATCCAAAAAGAAAACATGTGTGTCAATCTCTATTGTTGATGCTGAGTACATTGCTTCTGCATGCACATCACAAATTATATGGATTCAGAGTCAACTTCATGACTATGCCATAAATATGAAGAAAATCTCTCTGTTCAGTGACTCTTAAAGTGTCATACGAATATGCCATAATCCAGTTCAACATTCTAAAACTAATGACAACTCACTTCACAATCACTTTATAAAGGACCATGTTGAAGAATGAAACATCAAAGTCCACTTTTTCAGACTCAAGATTAGTTGGCAGACATCTTCATTAAAGCCCTTGATGAAAAATCTTTCATGAGGATTCTGAATGGTATTGGGATGATTGATGCAAGTGTTGTTCCTTAAAATTAGATACGTGAATACTATTTGAATGTTAAACTTTTGTTGTCGAATTGTACAAAAGTCTTCATTTATTTTCAACTTGCACCGGCTTCATGTTTTTTGCATAATGAAATTTGTGTACATGTGAAAAATCTTGACTAACGAAGTTTTTACTATTCACTACAGAAACTTTGCTAGGCTTATGTAGTCTGAAAATAAAATAGCTTTTGATTAATTTCTTTATTAACGAATAGTTTATACAGAAGCTTCGATGGGCTTCTGTAACAATATTCTAAACTTTATTTAAGAACACTTTACTGTTCATTACAGAAGCTTTGGTGGTCTTTTATAACTCAACTTTTACATTGTGTTCTCGTGTTTTTTAAAGAAATTGAGGGAAGGGGAGGGAGTGGGAGGTAAGAGAAGGAAAGAAATTGGAAGGGAAACAAAAATACACAATGGTGTTTTGCATTGGAAATGGTGGAAGGGCAAAAAAGTCATTTAAGTTATTATCTCTAAGCTCTACCAATGAGACAATGACGGTGAAGATGAATAGTGAAGGGTAAAAAGATTTTTAAGTACATCCCCTTCCCTTCCTCTTATAACCCTCCCAAAAATGGGATTATGAAAAATATACATATTTTGCTTCCTTTCCCCTTCCATTCCATCGCATTCCATTCTTAAAAAAAAAAAAAAAAAAAAAAAAAAAAAAAAAAAAAAAAAAAAAAAAACTTAAGAACACATTTCTCATATGATTTACTTTCCTTCCTTTCCACTACTTAAATAAACTTGAGAAGGGAACGTTAAGAACTTTTCATTATTCACTACAACAGCTTCGCTATGATTATATAATCATTATTGTTGCCCTTTATTTATTATTATTCATTATAGAAGCTTCAGTATTCTTTTGCAAATCAATTTGTTAAATCTTAAAAGCTAATTACAAAAGCTTTTGTATGAGTCTTTAATCTTCTTGAATATCCATGGCAATTCTTAATGCTTCAATGAACAATTATGATCTTCACGTTAATCATTACAAAAACTTATTGTTCACTAACAAAGCTTCGCCATTCTTCGGTGAATAACAATCATAATACGATGTTTTAAATTCATACCTTTAAGGATCATTTGAGAACATTTTATTCATGTAATATGTAATTAACTATTGCTGAAATCTATTCAATTATTAATTGTTCAAAACTACTCATCAGAAATTCTCAAATCTTCATTTAAATATCTTTGGGTTGGAATTACGGATCTTAATTGAATACTTATACCGAAACTTTATTTTATTATCCCTCTGCATATCTCTTCACTAATGTGAATTGAGATATTTTGGATAAGCCTTGCAACATCATGTAATTCCACAAACATTTTAGTGTGGTGTTTAATGCTAATATGCAATGTATATTTACTATGGCAAAGTATTTTATGGTGGATTATTTTTTATAACTATGTGGTTCCTTAATTTACTTAATCAATTCACTAATCAAATGTCATGAGAAACAATTTCAAGATTCTTTTTGTTTTGTTATAAATAAAAAATTCTTGGTATAAGGCTTGGGTTTAATATATAGTGGTAAAACATTGAACTGTAAGGGGGTGAATAGTGAGCACTTCTATTACATGTGCATAATACTATCCTTCTTAAGTGAAAGATATTAGAAGGTTCTTCTCAAAAAAGTTTAGGGCGTGTTTGGCAAAATTAGCTGGTAGCTGGTAGTGGTTAGCTGTAAGCGGTTAGCGGTTAGCTGGAAGCTGGTAGCGGTTAGCGGTTAGCTGGTAGCTGTCATTTTTATTACTGCAGAAGTGTTTGGCAAAAACAGCTGTTGGCTTTTAGAAGTGTAAAATAATATAAACATCAAAAGCCAAACGCTAAACACTCTCAAAAGCTACATGAAATAGCTTTTGAATTATGAGCGTTTTGTTAAAAGTAAAAGCTAAAAGCTCTTGTTGCCGAACGAGGTTTTTTTATTTTTTCCAGCGTTTTCCTAAAAGCTAAACGATAAACGCTCTCAAAAGCTCTCAAATGCTGCATGCCGAATACGCCCTTAATCGACTAAATATCTGAACGCTACTAGGTGAAATCTTCATTGTACTTTGAAGTTTCAACCCATTCCATTTCGACAAAACATTCCACTGCATAAGGCATCTACAATTTTAAAGTCATCCCACAAATCGTAATATAAATGCATTTCTTAAATATGATTTTTATGATGAATAAATATGTTAAATATGATTACGATTTATAATGTTATGATAATACTATAATAAGTTTAACCTATTTAACAATATATATTTAAATATAATTTGAATGACTTTGTACTTATTTAAGTTTATTATTTGTGAACAAAAATTTCTAATTTCACATGTTTAGTTTGCTAAAACTAAAATGTAATTAATATCGAAACATTAAATTTCCCTAAAGAGACACTCTTTCGGTCTTTCGTCATTAACTATTATCCTATCTTGACTTTAAAAGTCGACTGTATAGTTTTAATTTTTGTAATCAACAAAAATACATATTCATAGCACAAAGAACAAGAAAAGTATCAGTACAAATTAAATAATATAAATGCTAAAAGTTATAAAAAATGAAATCATTATCATCAACCTAGTGTGTGGAATTAGCAAGTAATTATCAACAAGAAACAACTAAAACCTCTTAATTTTCAATCAATAACATGTTCTTTTAACAAAATCGTTAATAACATGAAAAATATCCACGAATATTATAAACACTAAATGTATAGAAAATAAAAAAGTATCATTAATCTACAATAAATCACGATACAATAGCATGTTCTAGTGACAAAATCATTAACAATTCCATTTCTTCAACACATATCCAAAATTTTATCATTAATCTAACATCATGAAAGATATCGACGACTATTATAAATTTATAAACACTACTAGATAAAGAAAATATTTGAATTATTGGAGGTGGCTATTAATAAAATATCACAATCCGCTTATATATATCCTCTGCTATTCCATTTCTTCTACACATATTCCAAGCGACCACACACTATTCATCATGTTCTCCCCTGTATCCACTCCCAATTCCCTCCGCCTCGGACCACCGCCGCCGCAAGCACTTCACTCCTCCAACGGCACTCTTTCGTCTCCAACCTCGCCTAACATCCGATCACCGCGCACAGCACCTCCCTCCGCCACTCTTTACGCTGCCGCCGAGACCTTGTACGTTCCAACCTCTCCCACGGCGGTCATTTCTCCTCCTTCGCTATACGAAATTCTCGGAATCTCCATGGGAGCCACCGAGAGTGAAATCAAAACAGCGTACAGGCGGCTAGCAAGGACTTCACATCCGGATGTGAAGGATTCATCCGGAGAGGAGTTCATGAAGATCCACGCTGCCTATTCAACTTTATCGAATCCTGGTAAACGGGCGGATTATGACCGGAGGTTGTTCCGGACGCAGCGATCCCGATCATTCTCCGGTGTTAGTCCGGCGGCTTCGTACTACGGATTTAACGGTTATAGTGGCCGGAATTGGGAAACAGATCAGTGCTGGTAGTGTTCATCATCATTGATGGATCCTTTGAACGGATGTATATAATATAGTAAGTAATTAACGATTAGAGTGTACTAATTAATGGATAATCAATAGGGTGTTATGTATTAGCAGCTATTGTACGGAGATGGATTAGATATCAAGGTGTCTTTTTTTCTTTTTTTTTTTCATTACTGTCATTTCTTTTTAAATCAATGGACGGTAAGTTATATATAGTGTTTGTTTTTTAAATATTGAAAGTAAGACTTTCTTTTCACCACTTTCGCCTTTGTTTATTTCCTTTTTTTTTCCCGGTTTATCTATCACGTGTATATATATATATATATATATATATATATATATATATATATATATATATATATATATATATATATATATATATATATATATATATATATATATAGGGGAGGTTCCATTGAGAATGAAAATAATGTTGAAAACGTGAGAATGAATCTGGGTCATTAGATGCGCCAGCGCTGACGCGCGCCGTTCCACGACGACGAGCTGGGTTTTTTTTTCGTATATGATTTATCATATATGATTATTCATATAATCATATATGAATAATCATATATGATTATATGAATATTCATATAATCATATATGAATAAACATATATAAATATACATATATGGTTGTGGTGGTCGGAATGGTGGTAGAGGGTGGCGATGATGATGGTGATGGCGATAGAAGGTGGCGATGATGGTGCTGATGGTGGCGACGGTGTTCGTGGGGTGGTGGTGTTGGTGGAGGTGGGTGGTGGTGGCGGCGGTGATGGAGGTGGTAGTGGTGGCGGTGGGTGGTGGTAGTGATGGTGGAGGTGGTGGTAAAGGTGGTAGCGACGGTGGTGGGGGAGTGACGGTGTTCGTGGGGTGGTGGTGTTGGTGGAGGTGGGTGGTGGTGGCGGCGGTGATGGAGGTGGTAGTGGTGGCGGTGGGTGGTGGTAGTGATGGTGGAGGTGGTGGTAAAGGTGGTAGCGACGGTGGTGGGGGAGGTGGCGGCGTTGGCAGTAGTAGCGGTGGTGATGGTTGGTGGCGGTGGCGTTGGGGGAGCTGGCGGCGGCGACGGTGGTGGTAGAGATGGCGGCGGCAGCGGTGGTGGTGGCGGCGAAGACGGTGGTGGTGGTAACGAAGGTGGTGCAGGTGGAAGTGGTGGTGAAAATCATATGTGAATAATAATATATATCTCGTCGTTAGAGCGTGAACGCTCCGACGACGCCAAAGCATTAGAGCGGCAAGAAAAAAATATGTGGCTGAGATTCATTCTCGCATTCTCAACATAATTTTCATTCTCAATGGAACCTACTTATATATATATATATATATATATATATATATATATATATATATATATATATATATATATATATATATATATATATATATATATATATATATATATATATATGGGATAGTGAATATGTGGCTGTTATATACCTAAGCTTAGGTGTAGAACCTCTAAAATAACCCCGTTTTTAACAAAAATAAAAGACCAATGTACTTAATTTGTTCTCCATAGTTGTACACAATCTGTTGTTCCATTCAATTTAACTTATTTACTTCTATTTTAGTGATGTTTTTTTCTGACCACCAACTTCTATATCACTGATACATGTAGAGGTGATACTTTTAATCACTCTATTATATAACTCATACAATCCTTTTTCATCTTTGTGCAATCAATCATATGGATTACTTATATTAAGGAAAACAAAAATGCAAGTTTTTTATAAAAAAACCTAATGGATTTTTATGGTTCTACACCTAAGTTTAGATATATAACAGCCACATATTCACTTTTCCCATATATATATATATATATATATATATATATATATATATATATATATATATATATATATATATATATATATATATATATATATATATATATATATATATATATATATATATATACTAGGTACATTTTAAGGGCCGTGCTCAGCACGGCCCATGGGTGGTCTAAGGATTCATTTAAAACAGGAGAGGTGGAACACATTTTGTACCAATATAACATCCTGCAATAAATTTCTCAAAGTAAAAAGTCCTCATATGAAAAAAAAAAATAGTCTCGTTTATCATGAAAAGCCTAAACTGATATGAAAGTTGAACACAGTCAACACAATATCATTGATAGATATAACAATTCAGATTTAGATAATTTGGTGACAGAAATAACATCAAATGGTCGTGGGCCGTGCTGGAAATTGAATTTCTTCAAGTACATGCCGCTGCACGTTTTATGAAGTGTTTTTATTTTTTTGTTTTTGTGTAGATAACCATAATTATTTTCTGTAAGAAAAACCATTCATGGACTGCTAAAACGATGGGCACTTGAAATTTAACAAAGCAAAACATGTCTTTGATATATTTTAATATTATGTGTGGTTTTAGAAACATCAGGAACACTTGCCGTCTTCCCTTTTCCAAGGCTTCCTATTGAGGCATAGCAGGTCCTTCCTATTTTGCACTGTCCCACATATTTGCCGCTTGGCTACCTTTTGCCACTTTAACATTGCAAGTGGAAGGAATCCCTTCAATCTCCTTTTCAAATGCGACACTGTTACAAAAACATTCAAGCAGGAGTCATGAAACTATTTACAATATCCAGATATGAATTCACTAACATGAAAACATATCAGACATCATAAACAAACATAGAAGTCGGACCTCATCTTACCGCACATGTTACTAACGGATCATAAGGGCATGAACCAAACCATGTGATCAGTCACCCTCTTTCAAAGCAATAACGCGATGTTTACATCCAGTTACTAACAATTGATATGAGTTACAGATATGATGTTTACATAACAAGGCCTATGAAGAAGCAAATTTTGCATATAAAGAGAAAAAAGTACAGGTCTAATATGAAAAGTCATTTGAACTAATGGATTTATACAATTCTTATATGTTAGTTATAGGTATAGTGTTATATTGTTGGAATTTACATCAAACAATATTGATAGAGAGAATCTTAATGGAATTCACATCGCTAACCTGTGTTTCAATACCATCAATTTATTTTGTGATTATGATTATAGTATGAAACTTTAAAAATATTTATTAAGGCTTCTGAAGAATATAATATGATGAGATTTCACATTACCTTCCCACTATTCAAGGTTTTCCAGACATATCCCTTGGTTATGTTTCTATCTAAAGTAGAGCTTCTCCTCCCAAGTAAGATTCACTGTTTCAAGGAAACGTTGTTCTTACCTAATACAAACACAAAGCAACTTCACTGCTATATTTGAGTGAATTTTTACAGTACAATATCCTAAAAAGAAAAAAAATCAAAAGTACAATGCCTTACTTGGGTAACTTTTTTATATATGTGCACAGCGACAATAACCTGGACCAATTTATACAATCAATCACAGTTGTGGTCTATGTCTAACTCAAGAAGGTGTGGGAATCAAAGACAAATATAGAGCTGATCACCTAACCACATATATATCAAACCAAAATGAAGTAGAAGCACAATGTTGCCGACTTTCCTTGAAGAGTCAACCGTCGCATGCAACATATTCATATTAAACATATAAAATTTAAACTCTTTCTTTGATGGCTGTCACTTTTGTTTCAAAAGTGTCATGACTACATGGGTAAATTGGTTGCCAACATATTACATAAAGCCTTTGGCAATGCATGTATATTCGGAAAATTAAATGTTACGAAATATAAAAACATGAAAAATGTTGGTTGCAGGCTTTTCAAAATAACCATTGGTAATGGTTGGTTATAATTTATTAAAAGACTTGTGATTGTGTAACTCAAAATACAACGATTAGAAATCGAGTCAAAATTACTCAAAAACAATCACATTTACTTAATATAAATCATCGCTAACAAAAATATCAAATACAAATAGCATCTGTTTAAGCAAATAAGTTCCATGACTATCGGCAATGATGCCTTTGTTAAAGTGATTAAAAAATCCACACCATAAATATGTGAATGTCGATACACGCAGAAGCAGATAAAAAAGACGGAAGATGCCATTTTATTTCAAAGAGGAAATACCCGAATTCAAGAAATATAAAATAAAGATGTATGTAAACGATCGCTTCCAGAAAATGACAAACCTGATGGAGAATTAGGGTTTGGGAATGTTGGATAAAGTGCAGCGTCGTATACTTGAAGGAAGAAAGCCCACCAGAAAACATCAATTGGGAATATGTCAATTTCTTGGTTTATTTTTCGGAGAGGAGTGGGAGATCGATGAGGATGAATGATTGGACAAAAGGTGTAATGAATGAAATTGAATTGTGAGAGATGAAGGTTTGCCTGAGATAGTGTGTGCGAGATATGATCGACAAAGGGATATATCAGAAAAAAAGGCGGTTTACCAGAGGAGTTGCACCGAAGCGGTGTGATCCGATTGGAAAGGAGATGGCGTCGTTTGGT
>CM042016.1:31174607-31229607 GCA_023525715.1 Cichorium intybus | reverse complement strand
CGTAAAAAAAGATCTCCGCTCAAAGGAATTCTTATAGAATAGGACATGCGTATAATAATTTGCAGGGCATAAGTATCACAGTTTTAAAGGCAAGGCATTCTTAGATAATAGGGGATGTGTATAACAGTTTTTTGATAATGGGGCGTTCTCAGAGAACGTGGCTTGCGTATAACAGTTTTCAGGATGTGGTGTCGTTATTTTTTTGATAATTTACACGACATGCATATAACAGTTTTCAAAGACATTATGAGAGAATAAGTGATAAAATGTATAATAGTTTTCAGGATGTTGTGTCGTTATCTTTTTGGTAATTTACAGGACATGCATATAACAATTTTCAAAGACAATATTGGAGAATGAGTGATAGAATGTATACCATTTTTCAAATAGGAACTTGATTAAAAACACGTTAAAATTTAAAAACACGTTAAAGTTAAATTTGAAAATTGAAACCCGATAGAGAAAAATGGTCAAACTCGCATTCTGAAAATCCACCACTTGCTAATTTATTAATACCAAAAAATTCGATTTACCGTTCTGGTAGTTTTAATATATAAAGTAATTAATTTTTTCTTTTTAATTACTATCATGTCATTGTTGATTATAACACTCCAATTTTTTTGATCTAATGGCCACAAATTAGTCCTACATTCACACTATAATCGCAATTCACATTTAATCTTAAGACACACAAACACACACACACACTATATATATATATATATATATATATATATATATATATATATATATATATATATATATATATATATATATATATATATATATATATATATATATATATATATATCAAGGTTGCAAAAGTCGCTAGGCGGTAGGCGGGCGGTGGACTGGGGCCTAGGACTAGTCGGTTTAGGTGAGGACTAGTCGGCGCCTAGGCGGGGAGTATTAATTGTAACAAAATTTATTTTTTAAAATTTAGATATTACATATATCCCTAAAAATAAATAACTGAGCATAAAAATTTGATAAATCTAAGTGTTTAAATATGTAAGTCATCAAACATCAGAATGTTTAGACTAATTAATGATATTTTTGACAATTTTAATCATCAATAATCGTAACTTAGCCATCGATTATCATAATTAATGACATTTTCTAAAATTAAATTTTAAAAATCTAAAATTTTGATTTTTTTTGAAAATTTGTTAATTTTTGAAAATTCTAGAAATTTGAAATTTTTTGAAAATTTTGAAAAATTGAAAATTATGAATTTTGAAAAATTGAAAATTTTGCCGCCTAGATCCGCCCAGGCCCGCCTAGGCCCGCCTAAACCCGATTTTGACCGCCGTTGACCAAATCTGCCTAACTTGACCGCCTACCACTAATCGTAGGCGGAACCCGCCCGCCTAGCGCCTAGATATATATATATATATATATATATATATATATATATATATATATATGGGTTCAATAATTGATAAAATTTATCCATGATATCAAAAGACTAATCTCGATCTCGGAATCAAAATCGTCAACGGGAAAAAAACTCAATTTTTTATTTTTTGTTTCTTTAATTTTTCGATATTATTATTTTTCAATATATATATATATATATATATATATATATATATATATATATATATATATATATATATATATATATATATATATATATATATATGTATGTATGTATGTATGTATGTATGTATGTATGTATGTATGTATGTATGTATGTATGTATGTATATATATATATATATATATATATATATATATATATATATATATATATATATTAAAATTCATAACTTTTTGTCCTCTACAAATAAATATACAGATATATAAAATCTAACTTTTTTTGTCATGAGTATAACTCGTCTGGATTCAAAATATGAATCTAAACTGTAGAGATATGAATATGCGTAATTCTTTTTTACTTTTAAAATTTTTACTACTTCAAATTTTGACTATTTATAATAAAATATAGTAGATTTAAAAATGTATTTACTCACAGTTACACAAAAAATTACTCATATTCACATGTCGTTAGCATATGGTATTGAGAATTACTTAAAAATAAAATCAGAGAAATTTACTTAAAATTTTTTTACTACTACAACATTTTAACTGTTTATAATGAATTTACTATGATTCACAAGTAATCTACTCACTTTCACATGAATATTTACTCTGATTCACATGTAGAAATATCATATGGTATTTTGAATTACTCTAAAATATGAATATGAGTAATTTACTTAGAACTTTTTTCTACTTTATCATTTTAATAATTTATAATGAATATACTATGATTCATAAGTGAATTTATTCACATTCACACGAAAATTTATTCAGATTCACATGTTAATATCATATAATATTATGAATGTCAATAAAAAATAAAACACGGTTCAGATTCACACATAATTCATATGTGAATCTCAACTAGCTGAAATTTTGAATTTTTTTGTATATCAATATGGATGTTACTTGTAGATGACAAAAAATTAGAAATTTCTATATATTTCGGGTTTTTTTTATTATAAAAAATAAGACCTAAAAAAAACAAAGTATGTTTTTTATAATTCGATACATGTACGTCTCCCTTAAGTTGAATAATTGTGTAGATAAGTTTCGTCAATTAGTACTATAGTTTATATGAATCCCATATTGAACTTTTCCCCATATATACATGTTGTTTTCTTTAAAGAGCTCCCAAACAATTGGAAGGGACGCCACAATTTGTTTTCTTTACACAGCTCGTTTGTTGACACATAAATTTTGTTGGTTGAGCTTGAATCACTATATAAGTTAATTCGTTTGTCACTAGTGAGTTTAAATGAGTTTATAAATGAGTTAAACTCATTTAAAATATATTTTAATGCAAATACATACATGCAATTCATGCACTTCGTTTTAGAACAATTAATATACAAATAAAGCTTTATGTTGATATGCCCTAAAACACAAAATGGTCAAAAATACAACTATCATCTCAAGTATTCAAAACTTGTATATGTTATTTAAAACTTAACTCTCATATTGACAGAAAAATGATGAAAAAGAATACAAAAATGTTGTATGAATTAGCCAATCGCAATATTTTGTATCAAGTTGGTCATGTGTCATCCAATTGCCTTAGAATTTTAAGTGATGGTTAATAAGGAAATCGTTGATACTTAAAACAAATTTAAATCTAGCTCAGTAATATTACCCACCGCTTTATCCATTTAAATATTTAGATATTAACATATATAATTAGACTACTCCAACACCACAAATTAACTCATTTGCGTTACACAACACTTTATCGATTTTGGTATAATAAAGGGATAAATGTTTGTAAGACGAGACTTTGTTTCATTTTTCTGCAATTAATTGAAAGTTACATACATTCCGCACTTCTTCAACTTTATTGTGGTTAAACACTTAAACTGAAATAGGGTTATAAAAACATACTTCAAATCGAGTTTATATTACTTTATATGAATTGGGCTTTATATTATTTCATATGAATTGGGCTTATGAAGGCTACATATACAATATTTTCAAGGCCTACAACCTATGAGCCAAGTTTGAACTTTTAAGCTTTATAAAAACATATCATGCCCAACTTAATCTATTAGATTACAGTTTACACGATCGGCTTAGGTCCAATTGGGCACATATACACACTCTTGGTGTTTTATGAACCAACTTAGCCCTTCTTTTATTTCGTTATCAAACTCAGGTTCTTTTATATAGAAGCAAATATCAAAAGATTTTCTAATTTGTCAAGTTTAAGTAGGGGTGGATGTAGGATTTAGTAATAGCCATGATATTGGAGATGCATCCTCTTAAGTAGTGACAATTTTTTTTTTCTGCAGGGTTGCACCCTATTAGAAAAAAAAATAAAAAATAAAAATTTTTGCACTATGTTTATATTACACATATGGGATTTAGTAGGTACCCGGGCCACCCCAGGACTCCATCAAGAACCGCCCCTGCATTTAAGTTTGTTAAAAAGCGACGATGAAGATTACCTTTTAGTATTGAAATCTTATGAGGCATAGTCGATCAAGTGCTAGAAGGCCTCTTAACGGTTATATAGTCGTTATGATTAAAAAACGTTTCACAAAATGAAAAAAGGAAATTCGAGACTTCTTAACCTAATTAGCATAAGCATGTCCTTAATCGGTTGGAGTTCAAATTAATATAACAAGTCGTTTAGGGATTTCCTTAATCATAAACTGACCCGACCAATTTTTTTAGTAACAAACGAATATAGAAGTCTGTTTAATATCTAGTTATGTACGAATTTATCCAAATCTTAAAAGGCTAAATCCAAATCTCAACCGCAAGGGACTAATTATGTGAGAAGTAAATCGTATAACCAATTCAATATTTGTATCACTAATATGTCATTTGAAAAAGATGCATGAAGTTAATGTTTAAATTCCCATATTAATAATAAGTTAATATTTAAGTTATATTCAACTCAATAACCATATTTTTGTAAATTTTAGAAGTGAATAACGACCTGTTTTCAATGTTTTGCAAATAACCATCTAAGTTAAAAGATATAGAATTTTGATCTGCTTCGAATTACTTTTTTTTTTTTTTTTTTGTCTCTTTTTCATTTACTTCCGAGTCTTTTTTCATCACCATTGTATATATTATTTATATTAACATTTACCAAATGGAAATTTACTGTTCTTAGTGTCTTTTCTTGGAACAGTTTTTTTACTGTATCTGGTGTCTTTTATTGTATTCAGCCACCCCTTATCAACATTCTCTTTTATTGGTCAGTGGTTACCAATAATTTTGGCAAGTTCCCGTACTCTAGCACAATATGTGGCATTGTTGTCTTGTTACTGTCAATTATGTATGCTGAAATGCATTGCAAGTTGAAACAAATCAAATAGTAGTTTCTTTTTTCGATGATTGGGAAGAATAACTGCATTTAAAATATATTTTGAAACTGTTAATATATAAATACATATTAATAATTAAAAGTAAGTAAACGTTTTTACTCACAATCCCAATTTTCTTCAAACCTCCAATATCGGGGTAGTTGTCAAAAACATGCATCATTTTTTCTTCAAACATTGAATACCTTTTGCTATATTCCTCTTCTTCGTCCATTATTGCTTTAGTCTGAAAACAATAAAAAATTTATGTGTTATATTAGTTTATGTTATTAACATTCATATAAAAATAAGTATATGTTTAATGTTAAGTTTTACGTACCATTATTCCAGTTGGAAAGTAGAAACGCAATGGTGAAGTTTTTGCCCTGCGTTTCTCTTCTTCATTTAATAATAATGACCAGCAATCGATTACTTTTGGATGTACATTTGAACTTTGAATGAAGGTTTCAAAAATTATTCTTTTTTCATGATGTCCTTGAGCCGTTTCAAATATTATTTCCCTGCTTTATGTGACAATACAAAACAGTTAGAATCATGTTATGTGTAAGAAATGTAGATGGATATTTTTAAACAAATTAAGTAGTGAATGATGGAAATGTTATTTTATTTTCAAGTTTCTATGAATGGATATTGTGAATTTTTTGCGAATGTAATTTTTATAAAAGCGAATCAAGTTGTGAATCATTGAGATTTTATTTTCTTTCACAAGTTATTTGGTATTCTGTATATACGAATTAAGTTGTGAATGGTGTTTTCAAAAGTAGTTAAATTTTTAATTGTGAATGTTATTTTGATGCATTTTTCAAACCAATTAAGTTTTGAATGATAGAAATGTTATCTTATTCTCAAGTATGTCTTTATCCATATTGTGAATGATTGACAACTTATTGTCATTCACAAGTTAATTGGTATTCTGTAGTTAAGTTTTTAAACCAATTAAATTGTGAATGGTGTTTTCAAAAGTATTTAAGTTATGAATGATGGAGTTGTTATCTTATGCACAAGTGAATGACTGACATTTTACTGTCTTTCACAACTTAATTTCAATATATATAAATGTTTTTTTGTTGTTAAAGGTCATGTTATTTTTGTGAATGGAATTTTTTCAAAAGGGAATCAAGTTGTGAATCATTGACATTTTATTGTCATTCCACAAGTTAATTGGTATTCTGTATAAACCAATTAAGTTGTGAATGGTGTTTTCAAAAATAGTTAAGTATTTAAACAAATTAACTTGTTGTTAGTATTGACTTACTCAGGGTTTTTTTGCATGGAGTATATTGCCCGTAAAACTCTTGTCTCATTTGCAAACAGACCATCTTTTGGTGCAACTTCTCTTCTTAAGTATGGTGATAGGTTCGGTTCTGTTGAAATGATTTCCTTTTTGCATCTTGTATTAACTCCTTGTTTCTTATTTTCTTCTCCTTCTTTTTCTTTTTCTTTGTTAGTTTCCAATTCAGTCTCTTCAGCCATATCTTTTTCTTTTCCTTCAAGTTTTTCTTTCTCTTTTTGTTTGTTGGTTCCCAATCCAATGTCTTCTACTACATCTTTTTCCTTTTCTTTGTTACTTTCTCTTCCTTCTTTTTCAAGTGTCCCTTTCTCTTTTTCTATTTTTCCAGCATCTTTTATAAAACATGTAATGGGTGATGGAGAGGTGTTAGGTTGAGTGAATTCAGGTGTGAGGCCAAGTGAAAATGTTGGTTGAGAAGATTGATTGTTTAGTGGTGTTTGAGAAGGTTTATTTGAAGAGTTCTTGTTTATACTTGTTTGAATAATTTGGTCAATCTGAGCAAGCACTGTTGGGGACTCGAATGTCGGGGTATACAACATGTTTGTTGTTGTATCTTCATCTTGTACTCCTTTTGGTGTTTCAAGGACTTGATGAGCTTCACTTTCTGTTGGGTTTTGCTGTTGTCTTTGTGATGTTTCTTCTTGTTCCTTTTCGGTTGTTTTTGGTGTTTGGTGTGTTTCTTTTTGTTGAACTAGATGTGAAGGTGATTTGTTAGTTGTTGGTGTTTCATGTGTTTCTTGATGGATATGTAGTGGTGTTATGGTGCAAGAGGAAGTTTCTTTGTTTTTTTTGATGTTTCGGCACTGTCGGTGTTGAACATGTTTTTGAATTTCATAAACCATCCTTTGATTGTTTTGTCATTTGGATATGCTTGTGTTGCATTCCAAATGACATCTTGCATTCTTTCTTTGCACTGAAGAACTTTCTTGTAATCTTTTTCGATCATTAAACAATAATACTGCAGCAGTTGTATGTTTGTTAGTTAATATTATATAAGAGTTAGAAACAAATTCACTGTTTAATACGAAATTTAGTCTGATCATTCACAGTTTAATGTGAAATGTATCCTCATCATTCACAATTTAACAGAATATAAATTGGAAGAATTATTACCTCAATTCCTATTGCTTCATTTTCTTTTTGATTTGAATATTGTTCATTTTCATTCTCATCTTCTTCATCTTCTACCATTCTATCATCTTCTTGTCCACTGTATTGCATGACATCTTCTAAAAGTTTCACATTTCCAAATCTCCCTTGATTAATCTCAAACTATTCTCTACTTCTCAGCCTCGCATAGTTCCAATAATGGATTGGTCTGATTCTCTATTCACATAAATATGTCTACATGTTGTTGCATGAACATACAACAGCTGTAATAGATATCAAAATGATACAAAAGTTAGCTATTTTTTATTATAATATTTAGTATATATATAGCAAAGTGTTTATTACTTAAATTGTACTTACTACTAAGAATGGCAGTGGCCCTGTATAGTAGCTGTTGTTGCTGTTTGGCTTCCAGATACTTTTGCTATTCTTCAAACAATTGTTCAAATACTTGCACCAGTTGACAGTTGACTTGTCTTCCAATGCTATCAATTTTGGAATATGTCTTGTTTCATTAGCTCCAGATGTTGTTTACTCAATTATCGAGTTTATGAAAAGTGTCAAAAAGTTGATTACAAACATCTCATCAGCTGCAGCTGTTTGTTCCAGTAGATCACAAAGTGGTTGCATTATTTTTGATACTTTTGGATCTTGTGCATACCACTGTTTGAGTTCTTCATTGTCTGATTCACAGTCTTTGATTGAATCAAGGTCTATCCCATGTTTTTGTATTCCTAGCACTTCATGGATCTTGTCTTCTGTTATCTTTATCTTAATATCACCTAAATCTAATGAATTAGTTTTTGGGTCATATTTTAAGACAACATAATGAGCTATCTTGGCAGGTATTATATCTAGGGACATGTCAATCATCGATCCTAAACCTAGCCATCTAACACATTCTTTTTGCTCATTGCTTAAAGTCTTTAGTGTCGTCCAAAAGCTTTTCGTTGTCACCCTTGTTCTTATTGGTGGGAACGTATCATCTTCTTTTTTTTCTTGTGTCTCTACTTTAGACTTTTTCTTTTTTGGTTCCCTTTTTGCAATGCTCTTTCGTTTTCTTGTTGGTTTATCTGTTTAACAATAAATTAAAAGTCAATTTCTGAGTTAATTTTTTCTAGAAATGTTATATTATTCACAAGTATGTCTTTATCCATATTGTGAATGATTGACAACTTATTGTCATTCACAAGTTAATTGGTATTCTGTAGTTAAGTTTTTAACCAATTAAGTTGTGAATGGTGTTTTCAAAAGTAGTTAAGTTGTGAATGATGTAGTTGTTATCTTATTCACAAGTGAATGAGTGACATTTTACTGTTTTTCACAACTTAATTGCAATATTAAGGTTTTTATGTGCAATATGTACAATTCATAAAAAATAATTAACATGAATAAGAATTTAATTATTATGTAAGTTTTTGTATGGTGAATTAGTTATATTTACCGTCAGGTTCATGTTGTTCATTTTCTTTTTTCTTTTGCGCTTTTCTCCTTGTCTTTTTGACAGTTTTTTCTATTTATTCTTCGTGAATATCTGTCATAAAAAATTTTGTATAAGTTGTTTTGATTATTATAATAATAACATTATTAAAATACTTGCCTTTGCGTTTCTTTGTACTCTGTGAGCGTGTTTTCCTTTTTGACGTTGTTTCTTTTTCTGTTGCTGAAAATAAAAGTAACATTTTCATTAGAATTATATATTAGTATTTTTGTAAATTAATATTTATTCATGATTCACAAGTTATTGTTAATATGATTCAAAGTGTAATATTAAGATGATTCACATGTTAATATTAACAAAGTAGTATAGATATAAGATGATGCATAGATTAATATTGATTAAAATATTTCATACCTTTTGATTTTTTGTTTTTCTTTTGTGGTGTTTTTGACTTTGTTTTTGTTTTCTCACCATCTTGATCATCTGAAAGTAACAAAAGTATATGTCAGTGTAATATTTGAGTTTATTTCACTACTTAAAATGTTGTTTTACCTTTATCTTTTTCACCTTCTTCATCAGTTTGTTTACCCTGATCATCTGTAAGTCACAATAAAAGTAACATTTTCATTAGAATTATATATCAGTATTTCTGTAAATTAATATTTATTCATGATTTACAAGTTATTGTTAATATGATTCACAGTGTAATATTAAGATGATTCACAAGTTAATATTAATAAATTAGTATAGATATAAGAAGATGCGTAGATTAATATTTATTAAAATATTTCATACCTTTTGATTTTTTGTTTTTCTTTTGTGGTGTTTTTGACTTTGTTTTTGTTTTCTCACCAACTTGATCATCTGAAAGTAACAAAAGTGTATGTTAGTGGAATATTTAAGTTTATTTGACTGCTTAAAATGTTGTTTTACCTGTATCATTTTTGTGTTGTTCATCATTTCGTTTACCCTATTCAGCAGTTTCTGTACCTTGGTCATCTGTTACTGACAAAAGTATATGTTAGTGTAATATTTAAGTTTATTTCACTGGTTAAAATGTTGTGTTAGCTGTATCTTTTTCTTGTTGTTTATCAGTTCTTTTACCGTTATCATTTGTGAGTCACAAAAGTATACTTTAGTGGAATATTTAAGTTTATTTCACTCCTTAATATGTTGCTTTACCTGTAACTGTTTTCGGTTGGTCAGCAGTTTTTGTACCCTGGTCATCTGTAAGTCACAAAAGTATATGTTAGTGTAATATTTAAGTTTATTTCACAGCTTAAAATGTTCTTTTACCTATATCTTTTTCGCATTCATCAATTTGTTTACCCTTATCATCTATAAGTCACAAAATTATATATTAGTGTAATATTTAAGTTTATTGCAATCCTTAATATGTTTCTTTACCTGTATCTCTTTTGGGTTGTGCAGCTGTTTCTGTACCCTTGTCATCTATAAATCACAAAAGTATTTGTTAGTGTAATATTTAAGTTTATTTCACAGCTTAAAATGTTCTTTTACCTGTATCTTTTTCGCGTTCATCAATTTGTTTACCCTTATCATCTGTAAGTCACAAAATTATATATTAGTGTAATATTTAAGTTTATTGTAATCCTTAATATGTTTCTTTACCTGTATCTCTTTTGGGTTGTGCAGCTGTTTCAGTACCCTTGTCATCTATAAATCACAAAAGTATTTGTTAGTGTAATATTTAAATTTATTTCACTCCTTAATATTTTCTGTTGAATGTTTGATGAATTTACTTTACCTTTGTTTTTTTTGGCTGTTCGCTAGTTGGTTTCTTTAGTTTTGATAAAATCAAAGTCAACTTTGATTTTGTCATTTTCTCTTTTGGTATATCTGTAGATTTGAAAGAAAATAAGAATATTACTTATCAGTATTCACAGTTTAATTGAGATTTTAGAATACTATTATTGACTTTGTTGTTAATTTGATTTACCTTTCTGTGTTTCTTGTGTATTTGCTGTTTCGGTTTTTTGGGATGTTGGTTGGTGTACTTGCTTTAGTTGGTGTTCGGTTTGAATTGACATTGGAACTGTCATGAGCTGCTGCATGACAGAGTCTGTCATGACAGGTTTGTGCACCAGGGGCTCTCTCAATCTTTTTAAAGCTACAATGTGTCAATTCAGTATAATATATTAGTTGAAATTCAGATATATATGTAATATTTAATATGAAATGTATAATAAAATACATATACACTAATACGACATTAATTAGATTCATTTATTGATATAATAGTCATCAAGATCTATTTGAAGGATGGTATTGTTGAAAACTAATAGTTTCAATTAATCAAACACATATTTGGAATTCACAATTCAGATTATTTTATATTCATAATCATGTGATATACCATTCAAGTTTGAATCAGAGGATATTCATACTTTATATTATCACAAATTCTATATAACAAATTGGTCATAACTGTCATACTTGTGAATAAGATAACATGTGCATCATTCACAACTTAGTTATGTTGTGAATGACAATAAAATGTAAATGATTCACAACTACATTTATTTTTTAAAAAAGATTAGTTTCCCTAAATTTTATTTTAGTGAAAAGAACATTTACATCATTAACATTATAACAGGTTATATAGTTTGAATCTTGCTAAACAATGGATATTCATACTTTAGATTATCACAAATTGTATATAGCAAATTGCTCATAATTGTCATACTTGTGAATAACATAACATGTCTATCATTCACAACTTAGTTAAGTTCTGAATGACAATAAAATGTAAATGATTCTCAAATAAATTTCATTTTCAAAGAAGATTAGTTCCACAACTTAAGATAACTAACATGTCTATCATTCACAACTTAAGTAATTTAAAAAAAATGCATCAAAAGTTTACATTATAACATTTCGTGTATAATAAATTTGCTATAATTGTCAACATTTACAGATTATAATAAATTTACAGTTTATAATGGTCAACATTTACAGTTTATAGTAAATTTGCATCATTCACAACTTAGTTAAGTTGTGAATTACAATAAAATGTAAATGATTCACAACTACATTTATTTTTTAAAGAAGATTAGTTTCCCAAAATTTTATTTTAGTGAAAAAAACATTTACATCATTCACATTATAACAGGTTATATAGTTTGAATCTTGCTAAACAGTGGATATTCATACTTTAGATTATCACAAATTGTATATAGCAAATTGGTCATAACTGTCATACTTGTGAATAACATAACATGTCCATCATTCACAACTTCGTTAAGTTGTGAATGACAATAAAATGTAAATGATTCACAACTACATTTCATTTTCAAAGAAGATTAGTTCCACAACTTAAGATAACTAACATGTCCATCATTCACAACTTAAGTAATTTAAAAAAAATGCATCAAAAGTTTACATTATATCATATCGTGTATAATAAATTTGCTATAATGGTCAACATTTATAGTTTAACAATGTTCAGACCTTAATATTTCAATAATCATGTTAAATTCGTAGTTTAACAATGTTCAGACCTTAATAGTTCAATAATCATATTAAATTAGTAGTTTAACAATGTTTAGACCTTAATAGTTCAATAATCATATTAAATTCGTAGTTTAATAATGTTCAGACCTTAATAGTTCAATAATCATATTAAATTCGTAGTTTAGAATAATATACCTTCAGATGTAGTGCTGGTTTCCGTATTTTTCTTCAATTTGACCGGTTCTAAGTCTTCTTCGTCTATTATCACAGTCGTTTTGTTTTTTTATCATCAGAAGGTGGAATAATCTTCGATTCTAACCTCGAACTCTTCCTTGAATGTGGTGTTGGTTGTTGTTTTTCTTTTTTCTTCAACAGTTCTTCATCGGATTTTGGTTTATTTGAAACTTTTGTTGATTTTTTCTTCGGAGACATATTGGTGTTTGTTTTTGGTGAATCGAAGACTATTGAATGAGAGATAACAGTCTAGGGTTTCGTGAATCATACATAATCGAAGATGATGAAGGTTTTGTAATATCTAGTGTTTGAATTAATTGCAGATGTCGGGTTGATCGAGGGATTTTTGAAAGGGTTTCGTAATTTGAATTTTAGAGTTTTGTAATTTTAGAAAGTTTCTGTCATCATAAAGGTAATACGAAATTGCCATGTTTTTGCACGTATTTACAATGTTGCCACCGCCATCTTTCAATAAGTAATACGGAAATTGCCATTGGTTTGGATATAATTACAATATTGCTACCGCCTTCTTTTAGTTGCTGATCATAATAACAAGTGGCCAGGATTAGTTCTCATGGTTTTTATTTTTTATTGGTTCTCATTTGAAACTTTCCCTATATATATATATATATATATATATATATATATATATATATATATATATATATATATATATATATATATATATATATATATATATATATATATATATATATATATATATATATATTACTTTTGGTGTTATTTATTTAATTTTAATATTAAAAAAATAATGTGACATCGTGGTTTCGGTGGGAACTGTTTACATGAGTGAAAGATGTGAAAAGATACAAGTGAGAGGAGTAGTACACACTGAGCCCACACGTCACGTCGGATTTTCTCTCTGCTCTCACTTCTATCTTTCCCTGTCTTTCTCCATCTTTCACCCATGGAAGCAGTACCCACTGAACCCACGATGTCAAATCATATTTTTGATTTTTAAATTAATTAATTAAATTAAAAAATTAATTTAATATTTAATTTAATGATCCAAATAATATTAAAATACACTAAAAATTAAAAAAAGTTAAATAACATTAAATTAAAAATCACACGGTTACAAGAGTTAAAAAAACCTAAATACAAAAAAATCCTAAATATGAATAAAAAGAATCCTAAATACGAAAATATAACCTAAACTTCTCACCCGTACATCTATGCTATTTGCTGTTCTTTCCCAAGAACCAATGACAGTTGAGGTCCGGTCAAATGGTCATGGGGCGAAGAAAGAATTGTAAATCCTTTTGTTCACGTGCCCGTTTGAGCGATGCTATCTCTTTCTTTATGAGGGCTGATTTCATCTTCGATTCCTCCTCCTGTATAGCCAGAACAGCCATTTTGTTTGCACGGTAGGTGTCTTTCTTATGCACTTCAACCTTAGTAGTCTCTGCAAGTTTGGATATCTTATGCACGATGGTCTGATACCCCTCAGGCATTGATGAAGATTCAACCACATTTTTCCCTTTTCTTTGATGGGAACGTGTTGATGGTTATGGGAAAACTTCATTGTCGTTGTCAACAACGACTGGATGAGGTGAAAAGTGTGCATCGGAAGGATAGTTCGTGAACTGGTTGGATTTGGATGTCTTGCTTCGTTTGGAGGAATTATGTGGGGAATGCATCCCCATTACCTCGACCCTGATCCATTTAACATGGTCTTTTAGTATTTCTCATGCCCCTATATGTGGGAACAAGGTCCCGTGGATTTTCCGGTACTCTGAATGGGTGGTCTGTAAAAATCCACATCAACCCTGCCGCTGGTACACATGTTCAATTTATTGTTGTAAATGCAATTTGTAAGAACCTGAAAATTTTGGTAAAATTCATAAAATAAAAATATATAAAATTTGGGCTTGAACGGTACCGTAATAGTAGAAATTGGCAAAAAGGACAAAATGGTCATTTGGCACACAAATGACTTTAATGTAAAGAAAATATAATTTTGGGGTAAGAATGAAAGAAAACAAAGCTTATAATACTATAAAAAGAATTTTGTGCCATTTGGGGAAAAATGGAACTAGAGGGACTAAAATGTCAATTGGGCAAAGTAGCTAGGTATAAAAAGGAGAAAAAAATCTTCTCCTAGTTCATAGAACACGGGAGAGACTTCTAGAGAGGGCAAGGAGGGTCGGTTGGTGATGATCATGAGGAATTGAAGTGGAATTGGAAGAAATTACCTTGGAATTGAAGAATTCCAAGCCAAAGTAGGTTAGTAATCTTGTTTTTAGGGTTGTTTAACCCATTTCCCGTGAGTGTGTTACTGTAGCTTCGAAAATTCATTGGCTAGAGGAGGATTATCCTATGATTCCTAGTCTTAATTTGTGTCTTACTCACTATCTAAACTTAGTTTAACTATTGAAAGTGTTAAAAATCAAGAAATAAGAATTTGAACTCAAGAACCCTAATTAACGGGTTTGTTAGAACAAGTTGGTTATAATAGTTCTTGATAGGTCAAATATGTCATAATAGAAGTAATAAATCATTCCTAGTTGATAAATTCGAGTAATTTCAGATTTTGGGTAAAAATGTCAAAAATGGAAATTTTTGAAAGAAATTTGGAATCTATGATTCTATGGTTTTAAAAACAAGTAAAAGTAGTTGGTTTATGTTTCTAATCACATCTTGACCATTATCCAACATATGGATAACTTAAAAGCAAGTTTAGTGATTTCATGTGTAATTAAACTCTAGAAATTTGAGTTTAGGATCAAAGTGTTAATTTGATATAAAGAGTTAGTTAGGATGGGTCCTAAATGATGTTTGAGTATGAAGAAACCATTAGAAGTGGTTTCCTAAGAGTTTCAATTGGTAAAATGAAAGTTTGAACAAAAACTGTAATTGTTGGGTGGAATGGAATTGGTGATTCCATCAATGAAACCTATGGAAATGGTTAATGAAAAGCATGATTTGATAATTAACAAAGTATGTTTTGGGTTGTAAAAACCTTAAATTAAATCATCCATTGGTTATATAAGTATATGGATAGAAAATGGACAAAACTAGACTTTAAAATTTGAGTTGATGTGCATATGAGCTTTCTTAGAGCTCTTGTGATATCCTATGGTCTTAATCATTAAGTCATGAAGTAAATAAGACTTAATGGAAGTGAAAACATGTTTTTAACATAATAGAGGGTCAATAGAACCTATGGTTAAAATTTGGTGAAGTTTGGAGTTAAAACGAACCCGGAACATGATTTTTAGGACTTAATGTGAAAAAAATAAGGGGCTACATCTGTGCAGCAGGAGATCGCGACCCGATCTCTATAGATCGCGGCCCGATCTTGCGTCAGAAATGAAGAAAACCTCCTGTTAAGACATTTTGAATTTTTAAAGTTGGAATTTGGGGTTAGGCTTGTCCGTTTGACCTCAAAATTTAAACATAGGTCCATTATAGCCTAAAACTTCATGGAAAATTGTCGGAATCGAAATACGACGTCCCGAGGGTACTGTAGTAAAATACGCGTATTTCGGAAAATTATAAATTTAAGAAAACTAGTTTATTAAGGGTTGTAGTTTAGTCAAGACCCTTAATTGCATAATATGAGACTCTTGTATTGTGGAGTCTGTTGTAATATATATAAATAAGTATTAACCAAGTATGTGAATTAGGTGGTGGTTCAAATACGGTGAACCAAGCGAAGGAGAAAGAAGTTTAAGGGGCTAAATAACTCCTAGGTGACCTGAGGTGAGTATGTGTGGATTTTTCTAGTACATAGCAAAATGATATTTTCAGAAAATGAGATTTCCAAATACTTTTAAATACTAGAGTTTGGAAATAGTTTTGAAAGTAGCTCTAAGAGCTAAGTGTTTTAAAAGAGATTTTGAAGAAGTTCAGTTTTTAAAGCTATTTTGAAAGAAGCTCCATATGTGGGCTTAAGATGTAGAGATTAGTATTTAAAGAGATTTTGAAAGTGAGTTAAAAGTTTATAACTTTGAGTTTGTTATGAATTGTGTTTATGTTTGACCAATTTGAGATGAAGTGAAGAAAGTAATGAAAGTGATAAGAGTCAGTTGTCCGGACTAGGATCACCCACATAATCGGGAGATCTGAAGACACTACTGGGATGGTACCTCCCGTCGCGAAGTAGTTGTCTAGCTTAGCATAACCTTATGGTTGGATTTGTTCCAAGCCATGAAGGGGAGACAGAAGTAGCACAACCTTGCGGGTGGATCTGTTCCGTCCCGTGAAGGGGAGTTGGTAAAAATGAGTTAAACCAATTCATGAGTTTCAGTTGGTCTTGAGAAATGAGAAAAGAGCAGTTTTAAGAATTATTTATGAAAAGCAGTTTTGAGCAGTTTGGAGATTTATTATAAAAATCAGTTTTGAGTATTCTACTTGTTTTGTATTACAAGTTTTAAGTAAGAAAGTTTTGGGTCTAAAACCTATATTACTCACGAGGCTTTATGTCTCACGTATTATTTGTTTTAAAATGCTATGTACTTAGGTAAGAAGAGCAGGAGCTTGACTACTACATAAGCTCTGAAGTTGGGACCAGTGTAAAATACAGATAAGTTTAAATTATGGCTTTTGTATGCAGTCAGTAATACCCCTTAAGAATAAGTTTGTAAAAAAAAATTTAGCGACTTTTTGCAAGTCGCGTAGTGTAATATATCTTGTTTTATAAATGGTTTTGAGAAAAGGGGTGTTACACAATTGAACTTGTTTACCTTCGTTTGCATGTCCATATACTTATAATTGACCTGATGCCATGTCCGATAGGAACCTCCAAGTTGCTCACAGAAATGTTTCAACACGTTCTGCCAAAATGAGTCGGAGCTTGAATGTTTCCACATTCTTGATCCTCGGAAACACTAATCTACGCCTTCGCCAAGGCGATCTCCTCTTTCTCAAGCCACATTTTACGTTTCTCTCGTTGAGTGTAACTCCGTTTAATAGTACGCGTAGGGGGTCTTGTTGTTGCTGCTGTGTCGCTGGTACTGCCTCATCGTCTTCATCCTGCTCCTGTTGCTCCTCCTCTTCTTCCTCGTTATCCGAAGGTGGAATGGTTTCATCACTAGACTCATCATGGCTATGGAAATGAGAAGTGTCGGGGACGTATCATTGGGGGTTGGGCAATTGGTTGGGGCTATGTTGGAAATGGTTAGGGTATTGTTGGAACTGGGTTGTGTATTGTTGGAACTGGGTTGGGTATTGTGAAAATTTTGGTTAGTATTGGGGATATTGTGTGTAATTATTAATGTTTGGGGATGCGGTTGGTGGAACATCTTGACGGTTTCTGTTTTGTGAGGAACCGTGTCTCTTGGATTTGCCTCGACTTGAATCCATTTTATAAAAAAAGTGTTTTTATTAAATAAAATGCAAAGGGTTTTTAAAGAAAAATGAGAGTAAGAAAGAAGGGTGAATGTGTGCTTTTTAAAGGAGTGAAGATGTTGTATTTATAGAGATGAGGGGAGGGTAATTTTGAAGGAATATTTTTTTCAAAACTTATGGGTTCACCCGGTTTCACACCAACACACAAACCAACCCGCTCAAGCCAAACTCGCGCGACACCGCCACCACGAGCCAGCGGTACTGGAGGTACCACCCAAGCCCTCCCTCGATCCTGCATGAACCCGAACAACACTCTGTGCGCCCTTAGTTTTAGGGAGCACGGAGCAGACAGCGGGAACGAGTGGGTTTGAGGGTGGGCTTGGACGGTACCGCCAAGATCATTGCCCCGCACTTGCGGGATGGAGATAGTTGGGGGTGGACGAGTTCGAGAGTGGCTTTGTGACCGGGCTTGATCCCGCTTGGTTATACACACGTGTGTGTGTGTGTATGTGTGTGTGTGTGTGTGTATATATATATATATATATATATATATATATATATATATATATATATATATATATATATATATACTAGCTGCGTACCCGCGCGATGCGGCGGCGGCAAATAGTTTTGTTTCGGCAATTACTTGTTGGGTTTTAGGTTGCAGATGGGAGGGAGAGTTGGCGAATACGAGAGTGATTAAATTCTTTTCGGACGATTGATTACCTTTCCAACGATATACGGGACGGTAAATACCTGAGAGTGTAATTCCTTCCGGGAATATGTCAATATTCCAAAAAAAAAATTATGAATAGGCAGAATATAAATTTTATTTGGTATTTTTGTAATAAGAAGTATAGATCGTTTTCCAATCTTTCGTAAACATGTCATCATATTCCAAAAATATAGACCATTTTAGAATCATCATATTCCAAAAATGTAGTTACGTCAACGATCTCAAGATATAAGTTAATAGGGCTGATTTGGCTAGGGCTATAAGGCTCCCTGCTCCAAAGTCAATGAAGGGTAGTAGTACCGTGGAGGTAGTTGATTTGGATTCTGAGGTGTTTTTCGATGAAGGAATTGGGTTCATTGAATATTTCATTTCTAATTAGGGAGATAAAAGGAGAGGCAATTGTGAGGTGTCTTGGCAAGGGTTTACCTTCGGTGATGTATATTGATGGGGTAAGGGAGATGTGGAGGTGGAAAGGTAGCATCGTCGGAAGTTTTATGAGTTACCGTCTTTGGATTGATTGAGAGAGATAAACGTGAGCAGATGAGAGGGAGAGAGTTAGGGATGAGGTATAAGATTTTTTGGCAAGGTTTCTTGGCAAGGGTTTACCTTCAGTGATGTATATTGATGGGGTAAGGGAGACGTGGAGGTGGAAAAGTAGCATCGTCGGAAGTTTGTTGAGCTACCGTCTTTGGATTGATTGAGAGAGATAAACGTGAGCAGATGAGAGGGAGAGAGTCAGGGATGAGGTATAATATTTTTTGGCAAGGTTTCTTGGCAAGGGTTTACCTTTGGTGATGTATATTGATGGGGTAAGGGAGACGTGGAGGTGGAAAGATAGCGTCCTCGGAAGTTTGCAGAGCTACTGTCTTTGGATTGATTGAGAGAGATAAACGTGAGCGGATGAGAGGGAGAGAGTCAGGGATAAGGTATAAGATTTTTTTTCTTTTTTTTAAATTTAAAAAGAATAAATAAATAACAAAAATTAAAAAAATTTTACTAAAGGTAAAATAGTCATTTTAAGTGAGCTGGGAACCAAGCGCGTAAATTACCTAAAACCACAAGACCATCCGTGTAATTTACCATATTAAATAAAGAACTATATTGTATTTCACATCTTTTTTTCTCGTTTTAAAGTTTAATCCTTGGGTTTAAAATTTCGAAGATTATAAATGACATTCAATCCATATGAGTTTGCTTTATGTGTTAAACCAAAAATCATAAATCAAATAAATAACATAATCCAGTGACTAAATAGAAACAAAATTAATTAAATAAAAATATTGATATTTCAAATGTTTCCAGATCAACACATTATATTGCTATACATTAGTTTTTTTTCACATAAAAAAATTAAATCTTATTGTTAATGTATTAAAGCAAGTAAAGTTTACACTGTAGCTTTGATTTTTTCAAGGCCTCACCGTGAGAAAGTTAGTTTGTTTAAAACAATTATTGTTAGTATATAGTTAAAAATATATAAATGTATGTTAACAACATTTTATGATATAGATGTTTTTTTCAAATTCAAAATATCTATAACTTACATGAATTTCCAATTAAAAATATCTATATTATGAAAAAACAGACGTATGATCCATAAAAATATTAAAAAAGATGCAATATGTAAAGTTGGAAGAATTAATTGGTTGTTTTCACGAGGGATGACTACTTTACATACACACAGTACACATCAAACATGCACGCCTACAACATATACCCATACTTGTATGTCCTTGGGTCATAAGAATAAAAATTAGACTTGACATCTTGAATAGAGAACATGCTTTCATGACAACTTTTGACAGCACTTTAACAAATGACAACTTTTGACAGCACTTTACCAAAACGCATGCGATACATAGAAGAAAACGAAAATTCATTGATTTATATTATTTTCTTTGAATTTAGTATTTAATGAAATTATAATCAACCCTAAAAGCATAACACAGCCATGCATATAGGTTGACAGTGAAACATTAATTGATTGTTAGATTATAAATGTCTTGGAAAAGATTGCAATACTATTGATAGCAAGATTTATAATTATACGGCACGGATATGACAAACATAAGGAAAAGCATATGATAAAAGCTATTAAAACTGTGCAACTTCGGAAAACAAAATCCAACAATGCAGATTTTCCAGCGAGATATTATCCAACCACACTTGTATATAAAAAACTGAGACTAATTAGTATACAGTTCATTCAGGAGATGAAATAAAAAAATATAATATTTTTCTATCCTTTTTTCCTATAATACCCAGGTTTAATAAAAACTTTTGGCCCTTTGTTGTATTTTCTTTAAGCTCATATCATGTCTTTGTTGCTGCATCATATCATGTCTTTGTTCCAAGCGAATCACCGAGGTATTCCGTGTCAAATCATGTAACATGAAACCTACATTAATAGATCACTCAAACTAATAAATTAGCCAACAGAATAAATTCAAAATTACTGCAATAAGATGAAATGAAAGTGGGACTCTGTACAAATATATAAATAAATGTATGTTGATATATCTCCCGTTTAGCACCAACTTAACATGGTTATATGGAAGAAATAGCAACAAACTTTCACTTTATTTCATCGTATCATTCTACTTTCACATTTCTAGACATCAGGTTAAGTGTCAATATTAAGGTCGAATATCATGATTAGGTGCCTTTCAATGCTATATATATTATTCATATAATATTATACGGTAGAAAAAATATAAAAAATAAGAACCTGGGAATGAGATCTTGTCCTGAGATAGAAGCGATTTCGTATTTTAAGACAATAATAGAGATATTGAGACTTTCGTTCTCCTTGTGACATAATCATTATACACAAAGTTAGTCTAAACTGTCAAAATGGCCAAATAAAATTGATTATGGTTTGGTCATTTATGTTGATTCAAGCACGGAAGAACCCAAATGTAACCTCAATCATAATCTAGATCAATCGACTGTAGTTCTTGATCTTTTGGGAAAATTAAGTTTGTGCACATCATAGTACACCATAACAACAAAAAACCACAAAACCCAATTGGAAAGTTAATACATTGGTACCTGATGCAACTCCAAAACCCAACGGTAAATCTACTTTACTTTTTAGTTTACGCACGTGAGTAGGAGAACACAGAGATGCACATACCCACAGATAATGAAGATGAATCTGATGTCCAAGATGTTCTTGGCTGATTTTGGAAAAGAACAAAATCTAAAAAGACTAAACATACACAAACATATTAAGCGGTCTTATTGAAATTGACGGCCTTCTTGATGGGGCTTCATACCGTAGTCGAAGGTGGAGAAGGGCGGAACCGTTTGTGGTTAATCGACCGATTGTTGTTGAGTTAGGAATCGACCGGTTGCGGGGAGCCGTTTGTTGTTAATCGATCGACTGTGTTACCAAGGTGACGGCTTAAGCGGTGGAGAATCATAACGAATTTCATGGAAGAAGGTGGTCACAGCGGTGGAGATAAATCACGAAGAAGGTGTCTATTTGGAGCAGGGGTTGTGGCTTTACAGTGAAGGGTGAGTAGTTAGTGGTGGCATACCAAAGACGATGGTGGAGAAAGGGGGATTAACTGGTGGCGGAGTGGTTGGTTGAGCGAGGAGGAACGAAGGATTAACCGGTGGCGGATGAAGGCGACGAAGGCGATGAATAGGTTTTGAAGGTTACAGCGGATGAAGGCGACGAAGGCGATGAAGAGGTTTTGAAGGTTACGGCGGATGAAGGCGGTATATCTCCTGCTAGGGTTAGAAAGGATGAGGATATTTAAATGGAAGATATGAATAGAAATAGTCATGGGCACGGGCACGTGATATGAATATATCGGGAAGATTGCTTTCCTCAAAGGAGGAGAGCACGCGCATGTATCCACAGCTGCAAGTAGTGCACGCGTACAGTCGTCCAAGCCAAGCTGCATTAAAAGGAGGTACAGTCTTAAAAATTAAGACAAGTAAGCATTAAACGGTTGTAACTTATATATGCTTAATAAGATAGTAAAGATATATATATATATATAATTTTTGGAATTATTTATTTAATTTTAATATTAAAAAATGATGTGGCATCGTGAGTTCGATATGTTCGGTAAGAACTGCATATATATATATATATATATATATATATATATATATATATATATATATATATATATATATATATATATATATATATATATATATATATATATATACTTTTTGGAATTATTTATTTAATTTTAATATTAAAAAAATGATGTGGCATCGTGAGTTCGGTATGTTCGGTAAGAACAGCTTCAATTGGTGAAAGATGAGGAAATGTTGTTTGACTTGTATTGATCTTGGTCTATATGTACATGTATTTATAAGCTTGCTTTTAATTCACATTCACAAATTTTATATTAACATCATTTAAACCCGTATAACTATTACACGTCGAATTACATTTATGTTTGTTCAATGAAAACAAATAATCGTTTTTGATTTAGTATGGATAAAATCAGTCTTCACTTAAAATAATGTGTTCAGATTAAATATGCATGCCAATTAACTCTAATATAGAAAATAATTCAAATAAACGTCCAATATTTGAGGTGGCGATTATAAAATATTGTTTCTGTAGGAAACAAAAAAGGGTTGGTAATAGAAGTGTTTTTATGTTGCCGATGGACCCATGTATGATTAGAATATAATGCAAGTAAACAGTTAAATAGCGATGTGCCAGGTGGAGGACCCCGGTTTTGGCGTTCGGTGCTTCTAAACCTCCTCCACAAATGACTAGTGGTGAACTGATTTCGTGTCTACACAGCGCACCTATTATCGGTTGATTGTTATTTGGCTTTTAGCAAATAAATAATGGATGATCATAGAACAATGTAGTAAATGGTAGTTTTGGTTATTGTGGTTTGCATAAAATAGTATTCTTTGTTTAGTTATTGGAAAATTAAGATGATTGGTTTATGTGGTTTTTAAATCTTGTATTAGGATGTCATTGAGATTGTTAGTGTCTATAATCATCTGCTAAGTTGGTGTAAAATAACAAAATTACTCATCTTTTTACTTTTTTTTTTTAATTTTTGACAAAACTTACAACTTTAGTGATCATTTCTTAAAATAATATATAAACTAAAAGAAATAAAGTTTAAAAAAAAATCCTAAATATGATTTGCTGCTCCATTCCGCCGTAATCCACCATCTCCATCCTTGCTCGCAAGCCAAACCATAATTCCGAAGATGGATAGAGACAGAGAACACAGATGGCTAAAATCATTTATGCATTAGTAGTTGGTAGCTTGATGTATGCTACAGTATGCACCGGAACAAATATTGATCATGCAATAGAAAGAAAACCGGTCCAACCGTTTTTTGAGAAAACCGGCCGGTTCAATCCGAGTCGGAATTTAGCAAAAACCCGGTCATAATTGACCCGCTCTCTTCACCGGTTCACGGTCCAACCGGTTCGACCGGTCGGGTTCAGATTTTGATTTATTGAACTCTGTTTAATTGATTTTTTGTTACTCGCTGTTGGGTTATTCGATTTCGTTAACCAGATGAACCAAGTAAATATTCGGTTCGAGGTTTTTTTCCTTTGATAAAAGTGATGTTGAAGAAACTAAAATATGCATCAATTGAAACTTTAGTTTAGTATTTAAAACATATCTCTAACATTATAAAATTTATAAAGTAAAATTCCAAATCTATTTTACAACTTTTGGAATATTTTAACATTATACAACTTGCACAGTGGATTATATACATTTTTAAATTCGACACTTACAAAGTAAATTGCATAATTATAAAAACAATATATATATATATATATATATATATATATATATATATATATATATATATATATATATATATATATATATATATATATATATATATATATATATATATATATATATTAATCTAATTGCTTATTCAGGTCGAGCTTACTGTGTCTCGACTTCCTACTTCCATTTATCCCATGCACATCAATACAAATATGAGTATTGCATCCTGCGTCTAGTACGTAGGAGTTAGAAGCAGAAGTATCATGAAGTTTAATCATAAATATACCAAAAGTGTCACAACCCTTGCCTTGATTTTCTTTATCCCCTCCAAAATTTTAGGACAACTACACCTTCAGTGTCTCATCTCCTTGAAGTTGAAACTAATGCCTCTTCAGGATCATTCCAGTGAGGTATCTTAGAAATTTACTTGCCTTTACCTTTGTAATTAGTGTTGGAGTTGGAAGACCCAAAATTTCTCTTATGTTTACCCTTAAGAGGGTTTACTTTCTTCTTATTAACACCTCTATCTCTACTAACTGGTACGAGAGAAGTTGAGCTAGAGTTTTTATATTTGACCATGTTAGACTTAATGTTCTTCAACATTTCATGTAACTCCATAATAAGCTTTTCTAGATTGTGAATATTTAAATTCAGAATAAACAGACTATGTAATTTGCTCAGCGAGTTAAGAATAATATCTGTATTCAACTGCTGACTAATTAGAAAGCCTAAGCACTCCAACTGGTCAATGTACACCTCTATTTTTAAGGCGTGTACATTGAAATTCCTCCCTCCAACAGCATACATCCCTATACGGGGTTTCACGGTTTCAATTTGCTCTTTTCTAGCCTACTCTTGGAACATGTCCTAAAGTTGGTTGGCCGTGTCCAACGTCCCAAGGTTGTCAAAGTTCTTTTGTAGTTGTATAATCATGGTCACCAACATTAGACATGCCACGTCATCTAATTTGTTGAGAAATTCTCATATTCTTCTTGGATAACACTCATACACCTAGTTGGAGGAGTCTCAGAGAGAGCTTCATCAATAGCACTAAATTTTGTATCATACTTGAGCACTATTATCAAGTAATTGATCTACTTAAGGTAGTTCGACTCTGTTAGCTTATCCCTTGAGAGGATTGTTAGCAGTGAAACAACTAGATAGTGTTTGACGACATCCAACAAAATATAGAATTTTAGTTAGTTTGATTCTTATCTTTAAAAAATTACCCAAAACAAAATTATTTCAACAAGTCTAAGATCTATATTTTATTTTTACTTATGAAGAGGTTTTTCATAATCATACTAAGATGTTATTTATGTAGTTAACCATTTTAGCAATTTCAATATCTATGAAACTCTTAGATTATTGGGGTATTCACTCGCATCCATTATGTCATTTGGCATGTTTAATCCCTAAAATGCTTGTATTTACTTGTTATATATGTTTTTCGTGGATCACAAGTCAAGATAGTAAATCAGCCACAAAGGAACATGTAATATTCGACCCAAGACGCTCGAGTCATAAATGTCACATTATTGTCTTTAAAACACAACCAATATGCTCGGATTTTGTACTTCCCACACTAATTCAAGTTTGTGTTTGAATATGAATATCATGAGATTTCTTTTTTTTCCTTAAAACGAGTTTCCGTCTTTGTTAATTAAAACATTTTAACTTTGATTTATGGAGCACTTTCAAAATAGTGCTGCATTAGATCTGTCGCAACAACTTTATGCATCCCGTTCAAAAAAATTGCAACATATCAGTCTTTTATCATCATCGGCAACAACAAATATATATTGACAATAACAAGTGTCACAAGAAGCAGCATATCTGTCACATCAACATCAACTTTAGCTTCAACATTAGTGATGGATCTGTCCTGACAGCAACAACCGTTTCTGAAGGCTATATAGTTGTCGCATCAACATAAGCATTGTATCTCAAAATCATGCTTTTATACTATGTTTTGATTAAGATCAATTACCATACAAATTTAATAATATAAACAAATAAACATATCTCATATACCTATTTGTATGTTTTCATGATTAAACCATCTAAATAATCATATACGAATAAATTAAAACTTCTAGGAAACATAATATTCAAACTCATCGAATAAAATGAATCATTTTTCATTTTTTTATTTAAAACACATGAAATCGATATGCATGTAGTATATACTCAATTTCCCTTTTGTGTGTACAAGATCTCACCTCACAAATATCATAAAAACCAATTTATTATTGTGAAAGACATAAAACAAAGCATGCAACGAAAGCTGATTCAAAATAACCATCAAGATCAACAAGTATTTGTATTCATTTAATGCAAGCAAAAAATTTGAACTACAAGAAGGTTTGTCATGTTTACTTTTGTGATAATCAATAAGAAAACAAAGAGGATCCTAAGTAGAATCCATCTATCACAATGACATCCTAAATTAACAATCCATTCGAGCAAACAAGAAAAGATCAAAGCTATGTTTCTTGAAAAACAAGTTGAAACCCCTTCTTGGGGTTTGTGTTCTCGGTCGGACTGGAGGGATATGGTAGAAAGAGAGGTATCGAGATTATAACGCTCTCTTGAGGGATTTAGACGCCTTTCATACTTGTACAATCCATTGTGATTTGCTTGTCCACCAAGCTAAGTTTAAATTATGGTAATTATCCAGATGAGATAATTATCTTGTTATAATTATCTCATTAATTTAATCATTTTCCTAATTACGGAATAAGTCACTCTCTTTTAGTTTCTAATTAAACAAGAATAGTGATAAATAACAAACTAGCCATTGTCTTTATATTTTCTTGTTTTTAGTCTTTTTGTATAGTAACTTGTGTGCAACACTATAGGCATATGTATTTATTAAAAGTGTGACCAACTTGTTGTGTCAACATACATATTTTCAACATGAGTGACAAACTAATATTAGTATCGTTTCGCAAATTATTCTTGAATTTCACCAAACTTAACAACTCATAAAAGTTTATATTTGCAGGAAATAGTAGTCTGTAGTTCTTAACAAAATGCCTAACTTATTCAGTTTGACCATTTACTATCTAAAACAACCAACTGCACAAGAGAAACGAAAAAAGAAAAAAAATGGTGGCATATGAACTCATGATTTTTTAAGAGAAAGGTTACCTAGACAAATTATTTCCCCTATATTTTAATGGATGAAAGATATATATATATATATATATATATATATATATATATATATATATATATATATATATATATATATATATATATATATATATATATATATAAAATCTTTTTCTTAATTACATAGCATAAATGTCATATTTTGTGTTACAAGTATTTCGTATGGGAGCTGATCCGTACATAATAATTTTTTGTCATACACAACAATAATATGCTTTTGATGCATATTATACAACTCCTGTAAGCATAAACTGTTGTGTATTGTAAAAAACTATTGTATACGGATCGGCTCCCATTTCGTAATTCAAGAGTCGTACTTTTGCTAAAATTCCAACTATTTCATATGTATTGTGAGTGAAGTGGCATGCGACATCTGCAAAATCCAAAGTGATATATGCGAATATACATGTCAAACTGGCAAATGAGGAATTTCTCATTTGTAGATTAGGGATTTCACACGTCTCCTAAAGGATTTTACAGATCTCATATATTAAATCTCTTTAGATGTTTCAAATTTTTATTAGCTTAAATAGATTTTTTATTTCGCAGGTAGACACTTAATATCGCAGATGGTATATCAATTTCGCCGCACCTCTAAATTTGATGATAATTTTCATAAAACCCAAAAAAGATTTCTTAAATCTTAAAAGAAACTTACAAAAATTATATGAATTTGTCTTTTTCTTATATTATAAATAACTCATAAAACATAAGCTTAAAAGATTTCTTAGATCTTAAAAGAAGAAGAAGGAGGGCGCTAGTGTAAAAGAGTCACCAATAAGCTAGATCCAACTACATCTCCACGTTTTAGACTGTTATAAGTTAAAAAGCTCCCGACTTTATGCATATTAAGGTTTGTTATGGTGGTTAGAGTTGAATAATGGTGTTTATGGTCCATTATGGTGTTCTTCTTGGAGTTGGGAGAGCTCCAGACCACCTAGTTACCACCTGTTAGAGCCTTTGAGCCAAGGTAAAGGGCATACTCAAGCCCTCTTAAAGCCATGCAATCATATTTGGGTGTTTCAAGCTTCTTTTGGCTTAGGTTTTGGGTTGGACATGCGTGTTTTTATGGATATCCAGACCTAATGAAAGTGTTCCAGAAGTTATTGGTCCTGACTTAATGAATTAAGTGCTTAAAATGAAAGTTGGTATAGTTGGGTTTAACGCCGCTAACATTAGTGGATAGCGACGCTATCTCGGGTGAAACCCGTTTTTCGATCGCGTCCTGTAGCGATGTTATGGTTCCAAGTCGTGGCGTTACTCGCCTTATTGACTTTAAGCATTGACTTTTGACTAGTTTGACTTTTGGTCAAACTTGGAGGGACTTGAGGTGTTGACCTCGCATTGGATTGAGTCATTGAGTTATGCCTGTTAAAAATTTAGGAGGTCCGTGATGACCGAGGGACGAGGAAGCGTGTGTGTATTCCTACGACTTGCAATTCAGGTTAGTTTCCTTGTTATACTATGTGCGGCGTTGCTTGAAACTCGTAGGGTGAGATTGTAAGCTGACTAAGTGTAATATTACTTGATTGGATGTTAGTCGCATGATTTGTTCCTATTACCATATGTTGCTTGATGCTTGTGAAGGGTTTCTATGCAATCAATGAACACAAAATATTCCTAAGGTTCACATGCAACCCTAATAAAGATCTATGTTTTCTTCTATGAAGATTAGAACTAAGAACCTAAAGGAAACAATTCAATTCTAAAGAACAATTAGAAAAACCAACCTTTGATCTTATGATCCTTCAAGCAAGCAGCAAAAGAATCCTGCCTCAAATGCAAGTCACACCCAAGTGATGGAAGAATCAGTCCAGTAGAGTAAATCTAGAGAGAGGGAGGCGTGGGATTTAGGGCATCCAGGGGGTTCCTTATATAGCCTCCTAGGGTTACACCTGAAACCCTAGAAAGCCTCCAAGTGGACAAGGCTTTTGGCCACTTGAACCAGACTCCCCAAAACCCTAATAAGGTTTCGCCAAAACCCTGGAGGCTCCTCCAGGGTGGCGCCAACTTTGCCCTAGGTTTTTACCTGGCCAGTTATTCAACTATGAATAAATGCCAAACCAGTCCCTGCACCTTTTAATTAATTAATTTAATCACTGAATTAAATCCAATTAATTCTAGATTAAATCTTAATTAATTATTATAGTTTCTAATTAATATATTAACACTTAAATATATTAATAAACCACATATATATATATATATATACATATATATATATATATATATATATATATATATATATATATATATATATATATATATATATATATATATATTCTATTGATTTATTATACAATTAATAAATCAACTATTCTCTCTACTGAACTATATATCTATCCTCCATCTATGAGGACAACCCAAATGGACTTTGCTTTTATTCATAAGATAAATACAATTATAAGTCATGACTTAGACACCTAATCCAACAGCTTGAACGGGTAGGACGGTGCCAAGTCCCGTTAGGGGTAGGATTGTGCCAATTCTCGATAACATTGTGTAATATGGGTAGGACGGTGTCATGTCCCATTAGGGGTAGGAATGTGCTGAGTCTCGATGTAATGTGTTGAAAGGGTAGGACGGTGCCGAGTCCCGTGAGTGTAGGACTGTGCCGAGGCCCATTAATGACTTGTTTGTTATGTGATAATATATATGGTATTTGGAGAACTCAATAAGCTTTATGCTTACTCTTTTAGTTCAAAATGTTTTTCGGTTGCTTCCTCCGATAAAGGAAAGAGCACGATGTGACCACATTGCATCGACTCACTGATTTCCAGACTTCTGTTGTTTCTATAATTTGTTTTAAGATATGATATTATGAATTTGAACACGATTTTTTAGCAACTTGAAAGAATGTTTTTGGTGGAATTTAATATGATTTTTAAACTATTACTTTGATTTAAAATGGAAAATTTGGCCTGAAATTTAGGACACTCTCAAGGGATTCGGATGCCTTTCATACTTGTACAATCTCTTGTGATTTGCTTGTCCACCGATATAAGCTTAAATTGTTGTAATTATCCATAAAAGATAATTATCTTATTATAATTATCTCATTAATTTAAACATTTTCCTAATTACATAATAAGTCACTCTATTTTAGTTCCTAGTTAAACCACAATGTATTGATGAATAACAAACTAGCAATTGTCTTTATCTTTTATCATCTTTAAGCCTTTTTGTAGTGTAACTTGTGTGCAACACAATATGCATATGTATTTATTAAATGTGTCACCTATTTCTTGTGTCAATGTGCATATCCTCAACATGATAAGTGACACACTAATATTAGTTTCATTTCCCAAATCTGTCTTAAATTTCACCAAACTTAACAACTCATGAAAGGTTATATTTGCAGGAAATGCTAAACCGTAGTTCTTAATAAAAGGCCTAACTTATTCAGTTTGACCACTTACTATCCTACACAACCAACTGCACAAGCGAAACCTAAAAAAGAAAAAAGAGAATGACATATGAACTCATGATTTTCTTAAGAGAAAGGTTACCTAAACAATTATTTCCCCTATCTTTTAATGATTGAAAAGAAAACTTTATAAAAACAAGATATGAAATCTTTTTCTTAATTACATAGCATAAATGACATATTTTATGGTACAGGTTTTTCGTAATACGATAGCCGTACTTTGACCAAAATTTCAACGATTTCATATGTATGGTAAATAAGGATGACAAAAACACCCGAACCCGATGTGAAAAAACGAACCTGAAAATTTTGTGACAGGTTTTGAACCAGGTAAATAATTATGGGACCGACTATGAGATATTTTTAAAAAAATTTGCGGGTATTGTATGGTTTTAGTATTGAGGTGATACCCGCTCGATTACCCGATCCCATACCCGACCCCGAACCGTATATTTTATATAATTATAATTTTAATATTTATATACGAGAATGCAAATCCATATTTTGATATTATATACGGTTTTTAGTTATGTGATTACTACTTACAATTTCTATTATTGTCTAATTATTACTTACCCAAAATTCTATATAGTATATTATATCTGATATATAATTTGTCAATTCCTGTGTTTCTTCCTTCAACTCATCAACCCGTTACTTTGCATGCATATTCATTAATGATATCTCATTCTTTTAGTGTTTATCATGTATTGCCACTTTTAGATTTCTATTAAGCATCAATTTCCTAATCATGTGCCTTGGCAAGTCCGCAACATCGATGTAATGTTGAAGTGTTGATATTATAGGGTTAATGGAAGAGAGGATGAGATATTTATAGTATTATTTTTGTAATTAATGTTATGATTTCGATTAAGTTATCATGAAACTTGAATTTTAATACTTTATCGGTGTTGATATTAAAATTTACATTTTATAGATATTAAACTTGTTGATGTTCTTTGAAATTTGAATTATCAAGTAATTATTTAGATAAAATTGTGATCGAGTTTTATAATGAAAATTCCAATGAGTAAATTTCAACCTATTATTACCATTGATTAAGATACCTGATACCCGTAGGTATAACCGCAAACCCGATGGTTATTTACTAATCGGGTTTGAGATACTGTTTTATAATAGAGTATGAGACTGTGATCATCAATAGTCATCCCATTATCATTCCTAATTATGAGCTAAATCGCATGCAACATCTGCAAAATCAAAGACGATATCAGCAAATATATACATGCCAAACTTGCAAACGAGAAATTTCGCATCTGCAAATTAGGGATTTCAGAATGATTTTACAGATCTCATATATGAAATCACCTTAGATGTTTCAAATTTTTATTAGCTTAAATATATTTTTTATTTCAGACACTTAATTTCGCATATGGTATATACCAATTTCGCGGCACCTCTAAATTTGATGATAATTTTCATAAAACCCAAAAAAGATTTCTTAGATCTTAAAAGAAACTTAGAAAAATTATATGAATTTGTCTTTTTCTTATATTATAAATAAGGGTAAATTGCATAAAAGTCACTATCTTTTCCAATTTTCTCGATTTTGACACTGTATTTTTAGTTTTTGCAATTAAGTCATTATGTCTTCAGAAAATTGCAATTAAGTCATTATGTTTTCCAAAAAGTTGCGAAAATGACCATATGACAGGATGACAACAGGTTACCAGGTCATATGGTCAAATTTGCAATTTTTTAGAAAACATAATGACTTAATAGCAAAAATAAATCATAGTGTCAAAATCGAAAAATCTGGAAAAGTTAGCGAATTTTATGCAATTTACCCTATGCAATTTATATAACTTAATCATTTTACATGCCTCATACCGTGTCCAAAAAAGTAAATTTGTTGTTACATTGTTTTTCCATTTAAAATGCTCAAATTTATTGTCCTAAAAATGGAATTTCAAATAGATTTATTTGTATGCATTTATCCTAAATCTTTTTGAAATTCCATTTTTAGGACAATAAAGTTGATTACTTTAAATGGAAAAATAAGGTAACAACAAATTTATTTTTTTGGACACGTATGGGGCATGTAAAGTGATTAAGTTATATAAATTGTATAGGGTAAATTGCATAAAATTCGCTAACTTTTCCAGATTTTTCGATTTTGACACTATGTTTTATTTTTGCTATTAAGTCATTATGTTTTCTGAAAAATTGCAAATTTGACCATATGACCTGGTAACCTGTTGCCATCCTGTCATATGGTCATTTTCGCAATTTTTTGGAAAACATAATGACTTAATTGTAATTTTCTGAAAACATAATGACTTAATTGCAAAAACTAAAAATACAGTATCAAAATCGAGAAAATTGAAAAAGTTAGTGATTTTTATGCAATTTACCCTATAAATAACTCATAAAACATTTCAAGATTTGATAATACATTAATACCTGTATAAATGGGGAAGGGTGGATTCTTTTTTTTATTGACTTTTTGACTTTTGACTTTACGAGTACTCTAAAGCTGTGTCATCAACAATTCAATTTTCATTTCTCCAGGATCTATCTCCAGCTCTTTTCATAGATTCGCGCAAACCGCTAAACCTTAAATTATTACCCGTATACTTCCGATTTCCGGCACCGGAATCTCGAAACTTCCGTTTCTTTGGAAGATTCAGCCGTGACTGGTTACACCGGTGATTAATTATGGCGGATATAGTGAAACAGATCCTTGCTAGACCGATCCAGTTAGCGGATCAAGTCATAAAATCTGCTGATGAAGCCTGCATCAACAAACAAGACTGCGCTGAACTCAAATCCAAGACGGAAAAGCTCGCCGGACTCCTCCGACAAGCCGCTCGCGCCAGCAGCGATCTGTATGAACGCCCGACCAAACGTATAATCGATGACACAGAACAAGTACTTGATAAAGCACTGTCTCTGGTGCTTAAATGTCGCAATAACGGCCTCGTGAAGCGTGTTTTCACTATCATCCCTGCTGCCGCTTTCCGGAAGATGTCGTCTCAACTCGAGAACTCCATCGGCGACGTTTCGTGGCTCCTCCGTGTCTCCGCACCCAACAATTCCACCGACGAATACCTAGGTCTTCCTCCCATAGCCGCTAACGAACCGATTTTGTGTTTAATTTGGGAACAGATCGCTATCTTGTACACAGGAACCCTAGATGACAGGTCCGACGCCGCGGCGTCGCTTGTCTCGCTGGCACGTGACAACGATCGTTACGGGAAGCTGATAATCGAAGAAGGCGGAGTCAATCCGTTGCTGAAATTGGCGAAAGAGGGGAAATTAGAAGGTCAAGAGAACGCGGCGTTAGCAATCGGATTACTAGGTCGAGATCCGGAAAGCGTTGAACACATGATTCACGCAGGCGTATGCTCCGTGTTTGTCAAAATCCTCAAAGAAGGTCCAATGAAGGTGCAAGCTGTTGTCGCCTGGGCCGTTGCAGAGCTCATATCACATTACCCGAAATGCCAAGATCTCTTCGCACAGCACAACATCGTCAGATTACTCGTCGGCCATCTTGCATTCGAGACGGTGGAAGAACACAGTAAGTACGCAATTACGAGCAACAAACCTACTTCCATTCATGCCGTTGTTCTAGCTAGTAACAACAACACTACCAACACCCCCAATGGCTTCAACACCAATCAATCCAATAAATCAACAACAGCAAACGAAGAAGACGACAAGAGCCGAGTTTCTCATCCTACCGGACCTAACCATCAACAACAATTCAGAATGCACACTGTCGTAACCAGCACAATGGCGATGAAAAACCAAACCAACCCTCCTTCCAGTAACGGAAATCAAAAAACGGAAAACGTCGTCAAAAAGCAAAACCACCATCATCATCACCCAAGCGTCTCGTTATCCGCTAACAGCTTACATAAAGGAAGAGAACTAGAAGATCCCGCCACAAAAGCTTACATGAAAGCCATGGCAGCAAGAGCACTCTGGCATCTCGCAATCGGAAACTCCGCCATTTGTAGAAGCATCACAGAATCAAGAGCTCTCCTCTGTTTCGCTGTTCTTCTAGAAAAAGGTCCAGAAGAAGTCCAATACAACTCAGCAATGGCGCTAATGGAAATCACAAGCGTAGCAGAACAAGACTCCGAGCTTCGAAGATCCGCTTTCAAACCAAACGCTCCAGCCTGCAAAGCGGTAATCGAACAACTCCTCAAAATCATAGAAAAAGCCGACTCAAAACTTCTTCTCCCATGCATAAACGCAATCGGAAACCTAGCAAGAACATTCCGTGCAACCGAATCACAAATGATTCAACCTCTCGTTCAACTTCTTGACGAAAGAGAAGCAGAGATAACAAAAGCAGCCGCCATAGCTTTAACCAAATTCGCATGTTCAGAAAACTACCTCCATCTTGATCATTCAAAGGCGATTATAAGTGCTGGAGGTGCGAAACATTTGATTCAATTAGTCTACTTCGGTGAACAAATGGTTCAAACTCCTTCTTTGGTGTTGTTATGCTACATTGCGCTTCATGTTCCAGATAGCGAAGATCTTGCACAAGCTGAAGTTCTTACTGTTCTTGAATGGGCATCGAAACAGTCTGTTTTGATTCAAGATGAAATGGTTGAGTCTCTTTTACAGAACTCTAAAGGTAGGTTGGAACTTTACCAATCTCGAGGGTCAAGAGGTTTTCATTAGATTATCGTCGTAAATTAATTAATGGTTTGAAAATTGTTTTTTTTTTATTTCAATTTTGGGGTTTTAAATTTTAATTTACTTTGTATACATATATTTATCAAAGTTTGTTGTTCTTGTGGAGTGTAAATGAGATTTGTTGTTGTCACCTAGGGAAAGAAATGTTAAAATTTGTGAAATTGTATTGAAGTTTCATTTTTTTTTTTAATAAAGATGTAGTCTTTATACGTGAAGTGGGTATTATGAATTTTGTAATCGAATTAAAAAAGAATAAAAAAAGGTGTTTTGTTGGTTGTGAGGAAAGGGATTGTGGATTGCCTGGAAGAGAACATTTTTGTAAAAACCAAAAAAATGAAATAAAATATTGAAGAAATCTTTGTGGTGATATTAGGTGATTAGATTCCTTTGATCTATAATTTTTTCTTTTCCTTGCACATGGCATCAATGATATTGGTTCTAGATTGTTGTTTATTTTATGATTGTTTTTTAGTTTATTTTGATATGTTTGTATTATTGTCTTCTTCAAATAATCCATCTATTGTATTTGATGTGTTTTAATTCACGATCTTTAAAAAAACCGTTTACAATCAAATAACCTATAAAGACAAACTTCATAATAGTTTTTGGTTTATATTTTTGTTTTTTAGTTGAATGCTTGGATATTTTAAACATGTGAGGGTTACAAAATAAACATGTGAGGGTTAATATGCAATCGTTCTCGTAGGGCCATTTGAGATTATGATTTTATCAACATTTTTCAACGTATCTTAGAAATACAATAGTATTTTTAGGAAATATTGGCGGATAACGGCATCAAATGATCGGTTTTTAACTTTTTTGAAATGTTTAAAGTGTCAAGGTATTCGGATGTACAAAATAATTAAGAGACGAGATTTAAAGTAAAACTTGCAAACATCTTCATTATAAATTACAATTCTTCTAAATATCCAATGTTCTAAATATCTTTGGTCTTTACTAAGTATTCTCAAATTGAATACATGTTAAAATAATACGTTAGACTAGGAATCACTTCTTCTAAATATCCAATGTTCTAAATAGCTTTGGTCTTTACTAAGTCTTCTCAAATTGAATACATGTTAAAATAATACGTTAGACTAGGAAACACTAGTAAGTATTTCTAGAAGTAAAACTCTTAAAAGGTATTGGAGAAGGTCAACACTCCAAAATATGTTTAAAAAAAATCAAGCACTCTTATTTCAACAAAAATATAGAGATAAATAATGCTATATATGAAAACATTGCAACACTTTAACTCATGACATCACAATGATCAAACATTAACACAATGCAAGTACATATACATCAAGCACTCGTATCCCGTATTTCAATAACATGTGACCATCACACTCGTATCCCGTATTTCAGAAACATGTGACCATCACACGTGAGAGTATCGAATGGTTTTGTAAGGCACATCCCAACTCAAGCATCTCTCACTTGCATGCCACACATCTCTTTGCATGTGACTTAATAACCCAAAAATCTTTAGTACACATTACACTAGTTGTTCGAATACAAGACACATATTACATTGTACTTACTTTGTGCTTAATAATTTTATTTTATAAAAGATAACTAAATATAAGTTAATCATTTTTCATATTTTTAAAAATAATTAAATACAAGGTAAACATTTTGGGAACTCTTAGGGTATCCGGGATGTTGCTCTTCACATCCTCCCCGCCGAGAGGTAATACTCAGGCTGAAGGGTGTGGAAGAGTTTTTGGCAGCAACATCCTACGTGGATGGATGTTGCCGGAGGCAAACACCGCCCCCGACTTGGAAACGTTTTCAGAAACAAATGTTTTCGGCAAATGTCTACCGATATCTCTCCTCCCTCTCTCACTCCATTTCTCTCTATTTCTCTCTCTATTAATATACCAAAACATTTCCAACACCACCCCATGCTTAGAAACACATTTTGGAAATGTTTCTAAAATCCTATGTGGCGTCTACATGACACTGCTGCCTACAACATTTGGGAGACACGACACCATTTAGTCTCATACGACCCTATACTTTATTAAAATAACCTTTGTTTTTCCAGACATGCTTTGCAAGATGGTTTTGACATCCCTACTCCAATATGTTTTTTACAATTTTTTTACTCTCTAATATTATTACCATTTGAAACTAATATAACCAAATTTGTAATATATTCAGATTTCCTTAACTTGAAGACAAACAATGATTTCCTTGACTTATTCTTTTGTCCATCTCAAAAATGATACAATACTCGTTAAAACGGTGCAACATTAATTTCGGCAATATGGTCCCGAAGTATCTTGTTTGTCCAGCTAAAGTTGTTACGTTATAATCGTAATTTGATGTTTCCTACAGGTTATTATTTTGAGTTTATTAGGAGTGATCATATATGCCACTGATACTTTAACATTATTATCCAAATGAATAAAAAAAACCAAACTTTATTTAATTTGTTGATTACATTAAATCATTTAAATGTGTTGATGACTTTATCGTAAAGACTCGTTAATCGAAGAACCCCGCCGGTTTAAACAATCGCACCATAATTCTCCAAACAACCAGAAAGTACGTTACCTCAAATTGTAATAATTATATTTTTATTTAAGAAAGAAAATAGACTTTGATTTGACAAGGAGTATATTGAATGATTGAATGCGAAACGGAAATTGGTCCTTTGATATAAATTGAAAGGCGTTTGTCGATGCATCTGACTCGTCGAAACTTTTCTGTCGCATTAAAGTATTGGAGTTCCATTCAAGTCACAAGTACGTTGTCATGATTTAAGTTGACATGCAATTATCAGTTGCATCATCACTCTTTGATTTGTACTTCAAAGGACAAAGAGCGAGCTTATATCGTGATAAGACTGGATTAAGGGTACAAAAAAGTACGCGCATGCATCTTAGATTTTTTTTTTGAACGACGGAAATATATATAAAAAAATAAAAGGCTAGCAAGAAGCTAGCGAAAAAACAGAATTACATGAAACAGTTCAAAGGATTACAGCACCACATATTCCAATTAATAGAACAAAATCTATCTCTAAATTTGATCCAATTAAAAGTCAAAACCATAATATCATCCGCCGTTTTGGAGATCGAGGTTGGAATTTTCTTGAACACCAGGTGATTGTGAGCTCTCCAAATCATCCATAAAGTAGAGTAAGTCAAGATAACTCTGAATTTGCTAAACTTCTTACTAATACCATTTGAGTCGAGCAGCCCGCAAAGACTTTGCAAATCCAACGGGCAAGCAGGAAACACGTCAGACCATTCCCGCAACCAACTCCAAACCTTTTTAGAGAAACTGCAACTAAAAAATACATGATTTACCTCCTCCTCCATGCTCAAGCAGAAAGGACAAATAACAGAATCCAACTTAACGCCTCTAGAAGCAAGATTGACCGCAAGAGGAATCCTATTGCGAAAAAGCCTCCAGACAAAACAATTAATCTTTAGTGGGACAGTACGACACCATTTGAACTTGAAAGTATCACCGTTCCATCTTTCTTTTGCAATGATCGCCCGCAAAGATTGGACAGAAAAGCAGCCACTGTTTGAATGATTCCACACCCAAGTGTCGGGCTTATCCGTGAGAGGGTAATCAATCATACTATTGTTTAAACGCACCAACTCGTTCGATTCAACTCCTTCTTTGATATTCCTCTTCCAATTCTAACAATTGCCATGTGAGCCAAATAATCTATCGACAATTAGACAATTTTTGTTGGCCTCGATCGAATAAAGTCTAGGAAACGCCTCTTTAAGAGCAATATCGCTATACCAAATATCTTTCCAAAAGTGCGTATTGTCCCCATTTCCAACCTTTCGCGTGAAAAGATTCTTTAAAGATATGTTCCAACCTGTAAGATCCTTTTCAATTTCAGTAATTGGCAACCATGTACCATGAATACTTTTCAAGGCAAGAGGCTTCCCGTCAATGTGTTGAATCTTATGAATCGAAGAAATACATGAAAACCAAAAACTTTTTTGTTGGATCTTAAGACGCCAAAGCCACTTGGAGAGAAGAGCTATATTCATTTCTTTAAGGCAACCAATACCAAGACCACCCATATGCTTGGGGCGAATAAGAACATCCCACGCAATCCAATTAATTTTTTTGACATTGTCACAACCCCCCCCCCCCCCAAATGAATTTTCTTCTAATGGCCTCAAGCTCGTGAATAACCTTCATGGGAGCTTTAAATAAGGAAAAGAAGTAAAGAGGGAGACTACTAAGAACCGACTTAGCAAGCGTGAGACGCCCACCAAACGAAAGTAACTTAGCTTTCCACACGGACAGTCGGGAATGAAACTTGTCAATGATCGGTTTCCAAAATCTAGAGATCCTCATATTGGCCCCCAGTGGGAGCCCAAGGTACGTACAAGGCAAGGAGGCCGGCTCACAAGAAAGAATGCTTGCGAGTCTGTTAAGATCAACATTATCAACTCCAACACCAAAAACCTTACTTTTATTTAAACTTACCTTTAATCCGGAGGCTATGAAGAAGCATCTAAGAATCCGATTAAGGTTGATCAAATTTGTTTCCGACCACTCACCGACAAAAGTCACATCATCCGCATACATCAGATGGGAGAGATAAGGACCATTATTAGGAAGCGAAATGCCATAATATAAATGTTGATTACAAGCTTCACGAATTGAAATGCTTAAGCCCTCCATGGCAATGACAAACAGAAATGAAGCCATAGGATCGCCTTGTCTAACACCCCTCTTTATATCAAACTCCCTAGTAGGAGAACCGTTAACCAAAATTGATGCTCTTCCGGAGGTAAGACATCCTCTAATCCATTGACGCCATCTAAGACTAAAATTCATTTGTTCCATGATAGAGTCAAGAAAATTCCAATTTAAGGAATCAAACGCCTTCTCGAAATCGACTTTAAAAACAAGCAACTTCTTTTTTATCTTTTTAGTCCAAGCGATGACCTCATTTAAAACAAGCGGGCCATCCAAAATACTCCTTCCTTCAATGTATGCTGATTGCTCCGGTCCAACAACTTTAGCAATCACCTTCTTTAGCCTACATGAAAGAATCTTCGATATAATTTTATACATGCACCCAACTAGATTGACCGGCCTATAATCCTTGATCGAAAGCGGGTCATTACATTTCGGAATAAGAGAAATAAAAGAGGAGTTGCAGCCCTTGTTGAATCTCCCTGTATGTTCAAACTTTTTGACAAAAGCAAAAATGTCATCTTTTAGATCTTGCCAAAACTCCTTAATGAACTTGAATGTGAAACCATCAGGACCCGGCGCTTTATCGTTTCCACAACTTTTAACAGCAAACTCTACTTCCTCAATAGAAAAAGGTTTATCCAATAATTCACGATCACTGCTATCAAGCTTTGCGAAATTCGGGTTTATAAGCTTTGGTTTGTCGGGCATATTTTCATCAAATTTTTTCGCAAAGAAGTTCCATATCGAGGCTTTAATCTTCTCCAGATCAGTAACCCACGACCCCTCAATCAAAATACCGTTAATTCTGTTTTTTTGCGCTTGTGATTGACCAAGCTGTGAAAAAACTTGCTGTTCTCGTCCCCATCAACATCCCATTTCAGCCTCGCTTTCTGTTTCAAGTCCATATTTTTAACCAAGTCAATTTCATCAATTTTAGCTTTCCACTGCCTTCTGTTTTCACGCTCCTGGTCCGTCAAGTTTCTCGATTCAGCTATAGTTTCAATATCATCAATGTTCTTTAACAAGTAATAATACTCTCCATTCTCTTTTTTTCGCAAGTCGTTTCTCCATTCTCTTAGAGCAGCCTTAAGCTTTTGAAGTTTTTTGAGAAGGGCAATATCAGCATCAACAGCTCCTATGCTTATCGCCCATGCCTTGATAACAATGTCTCTAATCCCTTGTATCAAAAGCCAAGAATTGAAAAATCTAAAAGGGCATGGCCCATAATCAACCATTTCAGCAGTAAGAATGAGAGGGCAGTGATCAGAATACCTCCTTGGCAAGGCAGTGACCGAAGAATTAAACCATTTGTTCAAGAAAATATTGCACGCCAAAAATCTGTCGATTTTGCTCAATTTTTTACCATCCGAGCTCATCCAGGTAAAACGCCTACCTCCAAGATTAAATTCAGTGAGCTCAAAATCGCGTATAAAGTTAATGAAATCATTCATACTCGATATGCAAGCTTGTTCTGAAAACCGATCATTAGAACATGTAACCTCGTTGAAATCCCCCATTAACAGCCACGCCCCACTGCTTCTACACCTTCTGATATTAAGGAGATTAAACCAAAGAGTTCGTCTTTCACCACTATCAACAGGAGCATAGATGTGAAAGGTTTTCCGCAACCATGAACTAAAACCTAAGTTCACATGCAACCTAGAAAAGATCTATGTTTTCTTACTTTGAACATGTAACTAATTCCTAAAGGCCAAACAAAAATTAACTAAAAGAATAAATCAGAAAAACTAACCTTTAGTTTTAATCTTGAAGCTAAGCAGCACAAGTGTCCTGCCTCAAATGAGATCACACCTAGGGAGCCAGAGGGTGGACAAAAATTCCAGAGAGAATAATAAAATGAGCAACAATAATGAGGCCCAGGGTTCCCTATTTATAGGGAAACAAGAAACCCTAGCCGTCAGCCATTTTCCGGATTATACGTACGCGCGTCGCGGCCTTTACATTGGCGCGCCGCGCGTACCAATTCAACTATTGAATTCGTACGAATATGTACGCGCGTCGCGACCTTTACATTGGCACGCCGCGCGCCGCAATTCAACTATTGAATTTGTACGACTTTAATCCTTGACTTCCTGATTAATCTAATTAATGCCACATAAATTAATCCAATTAATTCCTGATTAATTATTAATCAATCAATATAGTTTCCAATTAATATATTATCACTTTAATATATTAACAAACCATATCTTTTATTTCTATTGATTTATTAATCCCATAATAAACCAACCTTTCTCTCTACCGAACTTTCTACCAAACCTCCAGCTATGAGGGCAACCCAAATGGACTTTGCTTCTATTAATTAGATAAATACAAATTATTAGTCATGGCTTAGACACCTAATCCAACAGTCTCCCACTTGGATAAGTCTATGACTATAATTACCAACTTAACCTCTAATTAATCAGCAAACTGTAGCTTCCTAGAAACAGCTGTCGAACTCTGACCTAGTCAGTTCTGTCCATAGATAAGTGATCAGATGATCCTCCGTCCAACAAGATATTTTCAGACATGAGACATGGATTGAGATCAATCTCTGTCTGACACACTGTTTCCCGATTTCCGATTTTGCTTATGACTCTTAGACTTCTAATTGAACGAATCAATTCAGTCCTGGCTGGCCAGCACTTCAGTCAACTTCAAAATCATCGAGTGGCCAACAGATATCTGTTTCCCGTCTGGGTCAAGGGACGAATAAGCTTTGACTAATATGTTATGTCTTTTACCCGACAAATCACTCACAACAGCACGTTTTATAACACCGAGTTACCGATGCGTTTTCGTACTATCAATGAACAACCGCCTTGAAAATTATAACTCATATCTCTCCACTTTAAGACCATAAGATATTATCGTCTCAACATTGCTCGTGATATAATCCATGAAGCAATCCATTGAGCGCGGGTTTATCCAATACTCAAATCTCCATTTCCAAGTACTCATGAACGTTGCAGCAATCTTATTGCTATGTCTAACTCCTTAGACAATCTACAAACCAATTCATGACAGTCTTCCTTCATACTTACTCCCTAAGAGTATGAACGACTGTGGATATTTGAATAATCCAATTATTCAGGAAGTAAAACATGCAAAAGCGAAACATAAAATCTAACTGGCAGCTACTCCTGCTTATTACCAAGTCTCCACGAGGTAATCACCAAGTCGGATTTATCATAACTATTATCGGTTTCTTATTCTCTTTTAAACTTTCAATTCAAGCCTTTTACATCTATGTCTATGACCTTTTCACTCTTTCTATGTATCCAAGTGTCTAACACTTATACACTTTATTACAGATGATCCTATCGGATACTCTTCCGATGATATCTCAATTTGTCAAATTTTGTCATTCTCTCTCACAACTCTATTCTGGTGATGTGTACCGTGACTGCCCATGGTTCTCGGGTCTTTAGTCTACATGACTACACCCTAAGACAATTTCAAGGTGTCGTGATGTGCCGGTGAACCACACACGCTCCATCAGAAACCAACAAAATTCTTTAACCATGAAGTCCTACAGCACCACGTTCTGGTGTAAACAATTACCGATTTGAAAACCCTTTCAAATCAATCACCCTAATCATTTCCCAATGATTTTTCACGTCTGTTCAAAAAATCCATTCAGTATTCCCAGCCAGGCAATATCCTGAATCCAACTTACAATGCTCTGAGCATTAAGTCATCAGGATATGTTCATAACACTTCTGATTTGTCCAAGAGGCTCGAGGAACCTGATGTAATCTCATTCCAAGCCCTTTCGGAATCCTAAGATTACCAATAATCCTTGTGTCATGATTTCCGGAAACCATTTCCTTTCGGGGACTCTTTCTTATGCATCTTGAATCCCATCAAGATCATATTCTCAACGGCTAAGTCAATACTGTCAGTCTTATCTATCTGATAGATGTCTATGAACTACGTGAGTATGCTGCACCTTCTTTGTTTCTTTCATGCCAATTCATTACACTTTGCAATGACAGGAAACTCCATTCCTGGGGTTATGCATCTTGAATCTCATCAAGATCATATTGGCAGAATTCTGATCTATCTAATAGATGTTCACAACCACCTGAGTATGTTGTATCTCTTAAAGTCTTTCGTAGCGAACCGTTTCTTAACACCAAGTCATTACACTTTGTAATGATAAGAGACGTTTCCTAGAACCACTATGTAACCCACATACAAAGATAGCAGATAACAACGATACTCCCACTGGCTTTGACACCGTTATATGACTCTTTCGGACTATTCACAAAATCCAGAACTTATGGCACATTTTGCGAAACCGAAATCCAAACCTTTCCGACATATTAAAGAAAATCTTTCAGGCTATTCACAAAATCCAAACCTTTTGGCCTATTTTGAGAATCCGAATATCCTTTCTTGCGAGATGCCCATGGGACGAATCCCGGGGCCATGTACCTTTTGTAATGGTATGCTCTATGTGAGTCCATATTAGTGTGCCGGTAAACCACACACGCTCCACTAACGACTCACACTATGCCACGCAGAATCCTCTCGGATCACATCTTCTATTGAGAGTGCTTCTCTCAGAATCAATTGCTTGACTCCAAGTGATGACTCATTCAACCAGATGTTCTGTAAGTACATTTCTATGTTCCCTTCTTTTGATGATTCAATTACTCCCACTGGTTCCTAGACCAGTTGTAAAGATCAATCAAACTGTCACATAGACTGTGTCTCGCGGTAAGGTTCTCTTATTTGGCAGCAACCGGGCTCACCAATGCTTACAGCAGTCGGATTGCTTATCCGTACCACCTTTAGTGTTTTACCACTACTCGGTATATCACCCAAATCATAACTCCTTATGACAGTGACAGTAACTACTAGTCAAGCGAAGAGAGGGTATGTCAGGTTTAACAAGAATCTAATTCCTGGTCAAGTCCCAGTGGTGACTAAAGGTTCTTTCACTTGGCTAATCCCTGAACTCATTCAGAATTATTCTTACTCCTACTGTTTCCTTAGAACTTGAGTTCTTTCTAAAAGTACTCTTCTTTCAAAGGATAACCGGAGTGGCCAATGAAACGACATTGCTGATCAGTTTCAGGCTTGTCATGAGATTCAGACGAATGCTACATGACCCTGGACTTTCTATGTACTAGTGGGACGATCCCAGCTTTACATTTCAGACAGTGTCAACATAACCTACTTAGTCTAAGATGTGGTCGGAATATGGCTTCTGCGGTCTGACTGGTTGAATATTCAATTCATTGAAATATTAGTCGGAAATGTACCCAGTGTATCTTATACATCGAGGATCAAAACTATTTCGATCAATGCTCCATCATCTTCCCTAAGACACATTATTACCTTTAATGTTCTTGGAAGAGGATAAACTGTGAAACATTTTCTCAATCTATGTTGTTACTCAAGTTCTGTTGATCTTATACTTCCTTTGAAATCCTTGAACACTTCAAGGTTCCAATCAATCGCTTATTCCGATAAACGAAGCCATATTTGTCAAACCATTTGGAAAATATCATGAAGTATAACTAATCGTGTTCTGTTCGAAGATTCGAGCGATACACAGTAACTTATGTTTCTGTTGCTCAAAATCTTAATACCTTTACATCTCCATGTAAATTTATGACTTTGTTAATATTGTTCAAGACATGCAATCATCACCTGACTCCAAGTCAACTGATTCCAAAATCCTATCCATTGGATCTTTGGGTGATTCCTTTCTTGCCACAATTAATTTTATTAAGCACTCAATTCATCATGTGACTCTAAGTCAAATGATTCCAAAGTCCTGTCCAACTGGACCTTTGGTTGAAGTGATTCTCATAAAATTCACTTTAACAATCATAAAGAACACAATTCATAAGTCCAATCCCATTGGATGTATCAACATTCAAGTTATTACCATTTATGCCATTAACACATTCACACAACATTTCGAGGATAATTAAAACAATCAAAAGAAAATCAACATTTTATTAAAACACAAAAATCCTCGAACAATGTACTATGCGAATCCATGTCGTATGTATCTATAAACTAATAACAAAAACAAATATCTAGCTTAACTCAAAAACCGCACGAGCTCCAGATCCAATCCGAATATGCTCCTGTGCGACACCATCCCGCATCCTCCAGAGTTCGTGCATACAGAGCAAATGTGTGAAACACATCATGTATCAAGGAAATGAGGATCAGGTGTTCTGAATTCTAAGATATTTATGAGTTTGCCAAACGGTTTGGCTTTGGAGCATTTTTCCAATCTTTCTGTGACTGTGTCCTACTTTATGGATTCCCAGTTTGAAACATCGAACAATGAGTCCGGACGATCCGGATCATTTCTTGATGCACCTTAATACTGGACTCAATCCTGAAGTAGTTGAATTAATGGAACTATGCTTCTCCATGAACGACTCATACAGAGTCGACATTGAATGCACTTCCACGATTGTCTTATCCGGTTACCCTTTCTGTTCATCTGGACGAACAGATCAGCAAGTTGAGCTAATGCTCAACTCCTGATCACAAAGGGAAACCAGTTTTATACTGTTCGCCTATGTATCCCTCAATCTCGGGAACTCGCAAACTGGTGCTACTTCCTTCTAGCTTGCAACTTCAAGCTCTTTGAAGATCCTAGTTCGTTCCCTTTATTCAACCAGTTCACGGAACCTTTCCTGAACTAGCTGTGCTAACTTATCAGACCCCAGGAATTCTAAATCCTTACGGAACTCGGGGTTAATGATCAATAGCATAAGGCAACGAACTTCCTTGGACTCAATAGTTAAGGAGTCATGCTCATCACAAGCTGCTGTGTGATGCCATGTTTGGGAGCGGACACTCAGTCGGATATGGTTCTCCAGCAAAACTAAGAACTATTCTCTAATTGCAAAACCATATCACATAATTTAGGCCAGTCAGCCTTACCATACTTTACAGGTGCTTTCTGAAGCTCTCAGAAATGGGTGAAGAAGGAGAAGGAGGAGAATGACACTTTCTTCAGACATATATAAAATTTGAATTTATTCGATTAATTAATCCTTTTAAATAATTACCCAATATATATTATTTAACAAGTGGTCATTAAGGTAGATAACTTTTATCAATTTCAGTCTTATGAAATTCCTAGATCTGTGAGATTCATTGAACTATTCAATGGCATGTTTAATCTCGGATATGCCCCACTGTTTGTGACTGGGATGCCGAGGATCACAAACCGGGTGTGAATAACCATGCAAATTAGCTTGGTACTCTCGGGGTCCATTATCATCTCAAATTGATGTGCCGGTTAACCACACACGCTCCATCAACAATGATAACACCCGAGAAACCCATTGCCACTCTTTATGAACCCCCATTGGTGTGCCGGTAACCCACACACGCTCCACCAACGTTTCATAAAGTGCAATGTGCAATTTCATGGGTTAGCATCAAATTCACATTTTTTTTAAAGTAACTAGATTGGGAATTCTTGTATGGGTTCTAGTACTTTGATCATTATAATTTTAATGATTAAGCGGTCCTATCAAAACTGTTCGGCTAACGACCCTTCACTGATCAGGCGAGCGGTAGGTGAGAGTGAACACCCATTAGACCGCCATTTTATAGGCAGTCTCCTTATACCCACTTTATAGACCAGCTTCGTGAATGAGGCCTACTAATGATTTGACTAACCAATTTATCTTATACATATAGTATTAACCTTTAATAATATATATAAGATGTATTTTAAATCTTTTAAAATATTCCTGGTTTATCTTTTAATTTCCTGAAATTTAACTATTAAATTTCAAATTAAATTAAACCCTTAATTTGATTTAATTTATCTTTTAATTAAACTATTAATTAAATTAATTAAATCTAGATATTTTAAACCTTTTAAAATATTTTAGGATTTATCCTTTATTTTCGAAATTTAACCATTAAATCAAAATTAAATTAAATCCCTTGAATTATCTTTTAATTAAACAATTAATTAAATTAATTCAAATGTAGATAGGTTTTTCCAAATTAATCAAATCAATTTAAACCTATCTCAAACCCCTAATAATCGAATTCAAACAAACTGGGTTTAAGGTTATCCATTTAATTAACCAATTAAAGTTACCAAAAAAAGAAAACCTCCTAAAACCCTAACCAGGAAAATCGAAAAAGAAGGGGGGAGGGGTTGGGTTTCAAAAACCCTAAACCCCAAAATCGAAATCAGGCCCAAAGGATTTATAAACAATAAACCCTAATTAGGAAAACTATTACACCAATTCAATAAGAAAACAACCATAACTCTCTGATACCACTGAAAGGTTTTCCGCAACCATGAACTAAAACCTAAGTTCACATGCAACCTAGAAAAGATCTATGTTTTCTTACTTTGAACATGTAACTAATTCCTAAAGGCCAAACAAAAATTAACTAAAAGAATAAATCAGAAAAACTAACCTTTAGTTTTAATCTTGAAGCTAAGCAGCACAAGTGTCCTGCCTCAAATGAGATCACACCTAGGGAGCCAGAGGGTGGACGAAAATTCCAGAGAGAATAATAAAATGAGCAACAATAATGAGGCCCAGGGTTCCCTATTTATAGGGAAACAAGAAACCCTAGCCGTCAGCCATTTTCCAGATTATACGTACGCGCGTCGCGGCCTTTACATTGGCGCGCCGCGCGTACCAATTCAACTATTGAATTCGTACAAATATGTACGCGCGTCGCGACCTTTACATTGGCACGCCGCGCGCCGCAATTCAACTATTGAATTTGTACGACTTTAATCCTTGACTTCCTGATTAATCTAATTAATGCCACATAAATTAATCCAATTAATTCCTGATTAATTATTAATCAATCAATATAGTTTCCAATTAATATATTATCACTTTAATATATTAACAAACCATATCTTTTATTTCTATTGATTTATTAATCCCATAATAAACCAACCTTTCTCTCTACCGAACTTTCTACCAAACCTCCAGCTATGAGGGCAACCCAAATGGACTTTGCTTCTATTAATTAGGTAAATACAAATTATTAGTCATGGCTTAGACACCTAATCCAACAAGATGTTGATAAAAGAAACCTTGAAATTTTCGATCCCCCACTTTCCAGCCACCAGGATAAAATGATTATCTTGTATAATTTCCTCAACTTTAAAAATGTTTGGGTTCCACATACAAAACATACCTCCAGACCTACCGTTGACATCAGCAACAACGGAATCAAACGGCGAAACATCCCAGAAGAGATTTAGCTTTAACAAAGAGCCATCTCTAAATTGAGTCTCCTGGCAACTAAGGAAATTGATCTAATACTGAGTTTTAATACCCCTAATCCACTCCGCCTTCTTGGAATTTCCGGCTCCTCTGATGTTGATCGACAAGCAATTCATTGTGAAAATTTATCTTCTCCTTCACCGATAATAACTCTGCGAATAGAATCTTCAGCACCCTGTAATTGAAATCCCAACGAGCATCCCACTTCAATCGTTTTTTCAATTTCAATGGAGGTGGAACCAATGCTGTTTGTAGATGAATGCCATGTCTCTGAGGAAGACGCATCAGAGCAATTTCGTTCATGTGTTCCTTTAGATTTTTTGCCCTTTTTGTTCTGATTAGAGGCTCTTATAATATCTATAAATTTTACAGATTTTGGACGATTATGACCTTTTCTGTGAGTGGTGCACTCCGAGTGATTCATTGGATCATTGAGATCCGGTAATTCCAGATTCGGTAATTCCTTGCTGACATTTGTATTTGGCTTAAGCCTAATCTTTTCCAATGGCCCATTAATGCTCCCTAGCCCATTGGGGTTTCCCAGATCAGAATGACAGTTATCATTGTTCCCCATCACGTGCCTTTCATTATTGTTTTCCTCAAAAGAAGAATTCGTCTTCTCATTAAGCCCTTCAACTTTATCCGCGTGATAAATCACGTTATCGCTGTTTTCCAAGAAATTCTGTTCAGCTTCATTTTTCGAACCTCCATCCAAGCGTGAATAATTCTTATCCGGAACCATACCTCCTCTGACTGTGCTATCAGGAACCACGACGTCTTCATTTGATGAATAAGGACCATATGTAGATCGAATATCATCATCCGAATCCTCCGAATTCTCATCGTCCTGGTTAAGATTAATTTTATCATAAACATCACCATCGCTATCAACCTCGCTGCCCATTTCAAACTTCTTATAATCATTCAAAAATGGAGGGGTCCAATCACCATCTTCTTGAATACATATCTTGAAAACATTATTCTTCCAATTAATCATTAAACTGTTAGCATTAAGATTCTCCATCTTAGATGATAGCAGGCATAATCTACCAAAAGACATATTGTTTGAGTCATGATTACACTCAAAAGGAATAAGCACTCTTCCGAAATGCTGAGCAATGAAATGAAATACTTGTGAGCTCCATAATAATGGTGGCACCCCATAAACTTTTATCCAAACAGCTCTGAAAGTTGCCCGCATCGTAGAATCCCACATATTCAGCCATGCAAACCAATGTGACCAGCTTTCCTTATGCTCATTCAAGAATGCATTAGCAACTTTTGCATTCTCGAAGCGCAATAGCACACTTAAACCTCCAATATAAATCACGGAACATTCGCCTATACCTGTTGTCTTGAAAATGGAGAAACACTTTGCTAATAGATCAAGATCCTTCATTTCTCCAATAAGGCAGCAGTTTAACCAATCATTATTTTCTATGATTAAAGAGTCGGGTATTCTTATCTCCTGTTCCGTTCTGAAATGATCATTCTTGTCAATACAACGTGCACCAGAAACAACTTCTTTGAATGATCGTCACTTGTTTGCCATTTGCGTTCAGCTATTATTTATAGTAAGAGGTGGTAAATTTAACCCACTATTTATAGATGAGTTGATTTAAATTGTACTTCATTTTTAGTGACTTATCTCGCTGTATCTTAGAAAAGTAACCAGATATGTAATGAGTCAAATGCATCAACAGAGAAAACATGTTAAAAATCGACCAAAGTATTGCATAGTCTAGGGGGAACGTGATGCGGTTATTGGCCAAAACCGTACCGTTAACCGCAAAAGCGGTTATTAAATTTTCAATAACCAAATGGTGCAGTTAACAGTGCGGTGCGATTATTTTATGCGGTTGCGGTTGTGGTTATTAACCGCATATATTTGGTGCAGTTATTTTGTGCGGTTATCATGTGCGGTTTCTTTAACCATGTGGATTTGATACTTGTTTTGCTATTTAACCAATTAAATATTAAAATAAAGCAACCACATATTAAACACTTCTCTCAAACTTACAAGTTAGAACCACTAATTCGTTTAAAACACTCCGTTAATTAATATAAAAACTATATAATTATTTAATTATGCGGTTAGCAGTGTGGTTATTTTTGCGGTTATTGAATGAGGTGCGGTTATTTCGGTACGGTATATTTCATATAACCGCACCGCACCGCAATTTTCGGTTAATTTAAAATCGAAAACCTCACCGTCGGTTGTTGTTTCGGTTGCTGTTAATTGGTTTAGACTTTTGTGGTGTTTTACCATGAGGTCGTTTTTGCTCATCCCTATTGCATACACTTCCTAATAGTTCTACTCAAAATTCCAAAGAATGAAAGTTTGCTGACTCCAAAATGATCATAAATGTCTTACATTTGCCTTATAGAACAAAGCTAAATTTAACAAGACTAAATTTCAAAAAATTAAACTAACAGCCAAATTAATAAATTAACTACCTCAACAATTGTTTGGGATTCTACAACTAAATGGAATATTTAAAAACTAGAAATTGACTAGGATTAAGGAAAATTGAAAATTAATGTATAAAAAGTGAAATTCAGGGATGACGAGGTGGGAAAATTGCTTTCAACTATTTTTTAGGACCTCCGACCAATTAAATAATTCTAATCTATATGATGCGGGCCTTGTATTAGATCTGACTTTATACATGATACGACTACCATGACATGAACACGACAAGCGTTTTTCGTGTATAGGTTTTGGAAATTCATGTTTCTAGTTTCTTCGTGTTGACACGTATTGCGAAGTCGTGTTTCGTATATTACATGCGCCCGACATGAATTTACCCGTTTAAACACGTATAAGATACAAATAAATTTCGTTTGGTATGCAACCTATATAACCTATATAAGACATCCATAAACCTATATAAGACACAAATTAATATCTTTTGACATGTTGGTTCTTGCTTCATGTACAATGATTTAATATAAACCCATGTATAACTTTATGCAAACTCTTGTTTTCGTGTAACACGCTTAAAACGGTATCATGTCATGTGTTACATGGATTAATTTCGTGTCGTGTATGTGTTTTATATACATTCACAATTTTAGAATTTGTGTCATGTTCATGTCGTATAAAATTCAAGTCTGACTTGTGAAACAACACACGAATATGGATTGCCATGCATACCTTGAATCTCCAAGAGAATCAAAAGTTATGGTCATTTGAAAGTGGCCTCTTTCCGAATCCCTGTCTCAGTTATGCATAAAATAATTGTGAAATCCTCGATATGTTCCACATAAGAATTGATTTTCATCAACTATTGTATCCCATCATAACCTAGCCTCAACACACTGTCTTATACTTTCATGGTATTACTAAGAAGCGTAATACTTTAGTACTTGTCACATCAAGCCTCCACATGAAGCCAAATGTGATAATTTAGATAATATTGATTAATGTGATTTTGTATTTAGAATTTGTGGTTGCATTTGTAAATAATAAAACTATCATTACAAGGACATTTCTATATAGTTGTAACCATTTGAGTATATATGGAATTTCCCTCCAAACTAAAGATAACCTCTCCTTTTCAACCAGTCGTCTCTGCAAGATGGTTTTGACATCCCTTCTCCCAATACCTTTTATACAATTTTTTTACTCTCTAATATTATTACCATTTGAAACTAATATAACCAAATTTGTAATAAATTCAGATTTCCTTAACTTGAAGACAAACAACGATTTCCTTGACTTATTCCTTTGTCCATCTAAAAAATGATACAATACTCGTTAAAACGATGCAACATTAATTTCAACAGTATGGTCCCCAAGTATCTTGTTTGTCCAGTTAAAGTTGTTACATTATAATCGTAATTTAATATTTCCTACAGGTTATTATTTTGAATTTATCTAGAGTGATCATATATGCCACTCATACTTAAACATTACTATCCAAATAAATAAAAAACCAAACTTTATTTAATTTGTTGATTACATTAAATCATTTAAATGTGTTGATGACTTTATCGTAAAGACTCGTTAATCGAAGAACCCTGCCGGTTTAAACAATCGCACCATAATTCTCCAAACAACCAGAAAGTACGTTACCTCAAATTATAATCATTATATTTTTATTTAAGGAAAGAAAACAGAGTTTGATTTGACAAGGAGTACATTGAATGATTGAATGCGAAACGGAAATTGGTCCTTTGATATAAATTGAAAGGCGTTTGTCGATGCTTCAGACTCGTCGAAACTTTTCTGTGGACCTGTCGCATTAAAGTATTGGAGCTCCATTCAAGTCACAAGTACGTTGTCATGATTTAAGTTGACATGCAATTATCAGTTGCATCGTCACTCTTTGATTTGTACTTTAAAGAACGATTAAGGGTACAAAAAAGTACGTGTATGCATCTTAGATTAGGGCTGAGCAAAAACCGAACCGAAAACCGAAACCGCGCCAAAAACCGCATTTACCGCTACCGCAAAACCGCAAAACCGCAAAAAACCGCAAAAAACCGAAACCGCAAAAACCGCAACCGCAAAGCATGGTGCGGTGCGGTTTTACCTTGAAAAACCGTGCAAATTTACCGAAACCGCACCGCAAAATTTATTATATATTTAAATTATATATATATATATATATATATATATATATATATATATATATATATATATATATATATATATATATATATATAATTTAATGAAATTAAATATTAAATTATTTATAATTTTGAATTAGGAGGAACATACTTTTGTCGTATACATGATTGATGATTATGCATATCCTACATATCTAACAACTTTTGAATCTGTTGAACATACTTTTTTTTTTCTTTTTATAAAATATTTGCATAGTCAGAATTTTGCATGTATACTTGATAACTTGAAATTATGATGTCGCCCAAGTGTTGTGTTTGATTATATTGGAAAAAATTGCCAACTAACAATTCTAAAGTATCAAGGATGTAATCATTATGGAGGGCCATTTTGTCGTATACATGATTATGCATATCCAAGGAAAGAATTGAATGGTTTGAAAATATCTTCTTTCTTTTTTTCATATCTTCAGTTGAATGTTGCAACTGATATTTTTTCACTCATCCTCGAAGGCTCGAACTCACTCGTGCAGAACTCTGACCTGCCTCCCCGTCGTTCATCTCCTCCGACTGTCTCCCCAGGTGCTTCAAGAATCGGTGATCACCAAGTGCTTCAACTCGTGCAGAACTCTCGCTCACAGGTAATATCCGAAAACTAAAATCAAAAACCTAACTCTCGCTTTATACAGGTGCAGAACTCACTCTCGCTCATAAGTAGTTTCCGAAATGTAAATTCGACTCGTGCAGATGTCTCAATCCTTTCTATATTTCTTTCTAATATGATGAAGGATTTTGACTTGGTTCATCTTTTCTATATTTCTTTCAAATACGATAGATCTTTACAGGGGCATGTTTTGTGAAGCATTTTGACTTGGTTCATCTCTTTCGGCTGTCTCCCCCTTCTCGCTCACTGTAATTTATTAATATTTTGTTTCTTATTCTATTATTGGACATATAATTCTGTTTTTAT